>JABEVS010000045.1:46674-63003 GCA_018290735.1 Coelastrella sp. MACC-549
CCTGACATCAGGGGTCGGTGGGAAAATTAGGTACAAAAAGTGATTCCCCTGTGCTTGTAAAGGCCCCTTTAACCAACGGGGGGCCTGTCCCCCGCCAGCCTGGGAAGTATCTCCCCCCGGCTTGGGACCCCCCGCAAGCCACCCAGGTGCCCCTGCTGGATTACAACAATCCCAGTTTAGCCCCCCCCCCCCCCCGTGCCCTCACCTACTGAGAAGCCCCTCAGCCCGGGGGTTGCATTGATGCCAGTGCCCTTGGCCTTTACCACAGACTCCTTCAATGTCCACAGCATCATGAACAGACGCTGGCGGGCAACAGGGTTACCAACACCTGGCGGCAGCATGGTGCAAATGCGGACAAGGGATGTCCAGTGTGTCCCACATCACAAAACACAGGCTGTTTCAGGCACCGATGGGAATGAATTTCAAACGTGTATGACTCCATAGCCACTGTGGGACGAAGCAGGCCCGGCTAGAAGTGGTCCTGATACACTTCATGGCACATGGGACCAGTTTCTGAGATGAGCCAGGCTCAGTCCAAGCATGCCATTTCACCCACCTTCAAGTTGTGCCACCTCCTGTGGGGAAAACTTTCTTAGTGCAATCTTGACCACCTCCTTGTGGTGTGTAGTGCGTGAAGCCATCTCAACATCCAGCCCAACAGGCATGCCCAGGGACACAGCACAACCTGTTCAAGGCATTACATGCATCAGGTTGGTGTGGCCAGGACAGCTGTGAGCACGATTGCAAACTGCCGCAGCTGCAGTTACTGGCCTTGCATGTGTAGGTGAACTGGTTGATAACGCACACCTGGCACATGTGGAATCCCCAAAAGTGGCCTGTGACATCACCTGAAGCCAGCTATCATACTGTCTGCTGCTGTACTGTGCTGTGCTGGGTTCATGACAAACTGACTACCCTTCCCTTCACGCAGTCCACTGCAACATGTGCCTTAGGTCAGTTGGCTGACAGTCGTTGATTGGCACCCTCATTTCCCTTCTGATGATTGTGCCCACTACAAGCCTGTCTAGCAGCTGCTGGTTGGGGTCACTATCCGCATGATCAGCTGCATGATGAGTGATCACCTATAAGGGATGCTGTATGTGACAGGTTGAACTGCAGCTGTGCTGCAATTTCTTGAGCAGCAGCACCAGCAGACTGGGGTAACAGACGTGGCTTGCCATGAGCGCCCACATCAAAAGACAGCTACACACACACAAGCACAGTATTGTCAGCACCAACAAACATCTGTTGTGGAGTGTAAGGAAGACAAGTGTTGCAAACGCATGATGCTGGTCTGGCATCCAACAGGCTCACTCAGATGTGCTACACTACACACCATGAGGAACAGTACACTTCAGACCGCTTGTCAATTGCCAGAGCTGTCTAATTTCATGTCCTACCCAGGTGCTGCTGCTGTGATGGCTGCTGCAACGCTCAGGCATGCTTACACATTGCACGCGTACAGAGCCAAAAGGTTGGGATGGCAAGCTCAACCTTGGCTGACATTGCTGTATAGGTGAACTGCATGATACACTCTGCAACCGTCCTACCTGCTGTGGGTGCGTTTGTGGCAAGTATCTTGACAGGGTAGATCTTACAAATGCCCGAGCAAGTATTCGCTGTTGCTGGACAGTGGCATCTCCTGACTCTGCTACACGTTGCTGCTCAATAGGCGTCAACAACTGAAAATATTGTCGGATATAGTTCTCACTGATCTGCAAATATCAAAAGGCAGGCTTGGGCCGGGAAATCTGCCTGGTGGCCTGTTAGTGCTGCCTTGCAGCACTAGCTGCTAGTCGTGACGACCGCAGGCATGCCTAGCCGTGATTACCTACCTTGCGACTGTGCAACCAATGCACATGTACTTCATGATGGCCTAGGGGAATGACAGGTACTGATGCAGCTGGCGATCTGGTATACTTGTTTGTAGACGCAGGTCTCGATGCTGCGAACAACTTAGCAGCTCCTTTGTTCGCTATTCGGGCCCTTGAGGATAGCATGCCATACTGCATCTGTCCCGCAACACTACATGCATAATGATGAGGTCGCTGGTCGATTTTGTACCAGACGCGAACTGTGCAAGTGAGGCATCTGAAGCAGCTACAAGACCAGCAGAACCGATTGCATGATGCACATTAGGACCTGGCATACGATCTCTGAGGACCCAATCAGTTACTGCCATCCTGACAGGTTGGTGTCCTGCCATAACTCAACTCTGTCACACTGCCAGTACAGAACCACAGAATGCGGCGATACGCACAGGTAAGGAGTAGACTACAGCTGATACAGCACGATATTGGCCCCTTCAAACCCCAGGGTCTGTTGCTGTGCATCACCCTTTGACTTCAGGTATTCAACCAAGTCTGCATATGTAATCACGGGCACAGGCTCACTGTGCCTTGTCAGCCACCTATTGGGGAACTGCCTTGGGAATACACAGCAAGGTACCACCGCAAATGGCTTTTGGATCTCCAAGGCATAATCTACAATTGGCTCTGTAGCCTGGTCTGGGTGCAGGCCAATGACCACTGAGGAGTTGCCAAGAAACTGTTGCCAGCCAGTACTGCGCCACAGCTCGGGGCCAAACCATGCTTGCAACTGGTACAAGTGCACTATGTCGCTGCTGTCAGTGGCGATCCTGGCGCCCTCACTGATCTCTTGCACCCCTCCTGTACAGTCAGCTGTTGCTGCATGACCTTGTGAATGGCTGTGCTGCCCTTGCTGAGGTTTCTGGGAGGCATCAGACGCTGCCTCATGCTGTTTTGGCTGAGGATGCAGCTGCGTGATGCTGCCCTGCAACTCTATCTGTGAACAGCCATGCTGCTCTGTATCTACTGACTGCTGAAGCTGCTCGGCTGTCCAGCTCGTCAAAGCTACTGTTCTGCCCAACTGTTTGAGCTGTTTATGTTGCTGCTTGTTGAGCTTCAGAGGTCTGGGTTCCACCAACGTGCACTTTACTCCATGTTCCACAGCTAACTGGAAGGTTATACCACCGGCACCTCCTGCAACACAACAGATGGACCACCAAAATACGTCTACATAGGATGAGCCTTGCTTCTCAAAAGAGCAATCATTCCCAAACATGCTTGCACTCCCAAGGCCTGCAACAGCAGATAGCTGGCTTTCCAGTAAACAGCTGGACAGCTGGTAATAGATCTCATTTGGTTGTCCACTTGTGTTGAGTAAAGGGGTGTGTGCTTGCATACAAGCGGCCATGTTTTTGTGTCTCCTGCTCGACTCAAATGAGCAACCCAGGCCCAATTCCCTTATGCGATGATCCACCACCTCGGCTGCTGCAAGGTACACATGCAGAATGCGCCCCGCCTACACACACCTGCCACATCCAGCACACCCGCCCCGGCGCTGAGTTTTTCTCTGCCAAATGTCTCCACCAGCCATGTTGCAAACAGCTGTGCACGCTGACCCTTGACTGCTGCTGACTGATTGTGGCAATACCCCAGAGAGGATGACAACATCTGACGCTGCTGCTGCCTGCACACATGCAGTTGAACGGTGAGGTGTGCTGCAAGCTCCTAGGGACAGAGGGCTTGACAGCGAGGGCGGCAAGCAATGGCGTGGCAGACTGCAACCAAGGAGTAGCTGTAGATAGGGCACACCCCAAAAGTTGATGGCAGGCTGGATTTCACTGTGCTATACCCTGGCATAGTCGTGGCCCAGGAACTGGGGCCGTTATGCTGCCAGTTGCACTATGTAAACTGAGCAACACCTGTCAATGCTGCAGACACCACACCTTTCTCTCAGCCAGGCAGACTTTGTTGGCCTCAGTGCTGATGCTTGCAGGTGTGCGTAGGGACAAGCAGCACCCTTGGCACATCTGCCGCTGTTCAACCAAAATTTGCACACCGGTAGCTCAGGACCACGCAGCTGCAGGGGGACTGCTGCTGTAAGCAGTGGATCAGACAATGCTGGCTGTTTTGTGTCATTTACTGGAGCTTGCTGGCCTGCTGCATTTGCTGGCGCTGCTGCAGGGGTGGTCTGGTCCTGTCCAGCACCAGTCATGTCAGCTGTTTCACTGCTGGTGTGTTGAAGGCCTGCTTGTTGCTGATCCTGTTGCTGTTCTGCTGCACAGGTGTGCCGTGCAGCTTGCTGCTGGCCTCTGAGCTGACTGTTTGATTGGACCTGTTCTGTGGGCTTTCCTGGTCGGCAATGCAGTCCAAAGGGCTGCGGTACAAAGGCCACATTGGGGCTGTTTACTCGCCAGGCATGCAAAACGGATATCCTTGTGGCTAGCACTGTGTGTGCATTCTCATAGCTGCCAGCTACTGCTACAATATCTCCTAGCTTCAACCGGTCTCGAGCATCCTTGACGTCCTGTACGCTGCCATAGATGTCCTGCACACCAGAAAATATTTGGTGACATCTAAAGGCCAGCAAACAAGCCTGCAGCGCAGAGCAAGCCCTTGAATGGTACTCACTACTTTGACCACCACCTCAACCCAAGCCCTGCTTGAGCCTTGGCGAACGAGCTTGCAGTCTTCAGCATCACAAAGTACATCGTAAAATACCTATGTACAGAACAGAGCATGTTGCAACGCGTCGCAGGAACAGGAGCATGGCATGTCGCAGCGCACTCGCCAGTTTCCTGCTGACAGCCCGTCTGTAGGTGATGCGGCCCTTGACAATTATTGGCAAATCCATCATCATAGACATATGTTCTCACGCCCTCGATAGCCGCTATACAGGTGATCAGTTTATCAGCTACAGTGGCTACAGCGCAACTCTTTGAACTCCCGAGTCGCCTGTCTGAACATTGGCATTCTACAGCCGGGCTTGGTCATTTCGTGCTCATATCGTTTTGCCAGGTAAGCCACCACTGATGGCGTGTCGGACACGCATCTCTTCAGAAGGTATCTCCCTCTGGAACAGTGCCAAGCACGTTTTAAGGTCACTGACCTCAATTCAACGGCTCGGAGCCGGTGTGCACTTGCAATCATGAAAAATCGTCCAATATTCTGCTTGAATAAGAGGTGCAATTTCCTGCCGGATCAGCAGCTGGGTCTTAAGAGGCTCCTGAGGCGGGAAAAAGACAGCTGTATGACAGACAGATGCCCTTGACTTGTCGTAGGCAGTCAGTAATCGCAGATCACCGCACCACCACTGGTAGCAGTACAGGCAGCAGTTGCTTGGGAATGAAAGAGGAGTGTGTATGCAAGAAATCCTGCAACATGTTGACAAATAATATCAGTGCAACATGCCGTCAGCACAGTCACATGCACATTGTAGACGACCTTCATTTCTCACAACCACCTGCACAGTCACTAGCACGCATTTCTGCTGCTCAATACAACCTGCAGCATTGGGATTGCAAGCGTCTCAGGGCATCTAAATACTGTTGTACGGGGTCATGCCAAACTGGTGCAAGATAGAACAGCTCTGGATAATGACTGTTGGGCATGCAGTAGCACTCCCTTCATATGAGCTGCCTCATGACAGCAGGCAAGTGGGGAGTCCACAATAGCTCATTACCATAGAACGATGCTCCTGGACCATAGCACAACAGTGCTGTAGGAACATACAGGTGGGGCAAATTGGCTTCACAGTAAACAAACTGCTAGGCTGAGCCCACCTGTGTGACATTGACCGAAGGATTTGTTGCACCAAATATCAGCAGCGCCTTGTTGCTCAACGCAGCTGTGCAGCCGCAAGCTGAGCTTAGCATAGACACTCACACTTAAGCCTGGCTGTTGCCCATGACATGACACAACAACAAACCAAAACAAGCAAGCCAAGTCATGCATGCAGAACAACACACATATGCATGGTCTGCAAAACTATTTCTGATGGCGTTTGCCAGCCAGTGCTGCACTACCTGTTCTGCTGACGGCAGAATTTACCACTATGGCTCCACAGCGCAGCCAAGCTACTGGCTCACAGGGGCCATGTCCTCTAAGGCAAAATTACTGGACTCAAAACATACACTTGAGGCACACACAACGCAACAAACACTACATAGTGCACAGGCACACCTAGACGCAATAGAAACTAGTAAGCTAATTACATGTAATATCCCATGCTGAAATGCAGCAGAAAAACCGATACAGAGCCAATGGACACAGCCTGATGGTAGTTGGTGAGCTGTGCATTCTGGTTTGGACTTGCCCAACATGATGACGGAGAAGCCTTGGAAAGATCACCACATGCTGCACAACGTGGCTGTGTGCACAAGCGGACACTGCAGTTGCACCGCTTGCACAGCTGTGGGGTTGCCAATGGCATGGCTGCGCTGCAGTTACTCCCTACACCACCTCCATACCAGGTACGTACTGTGTAAGCATGTCGCTGCACGAGCTTGGCGGTTGTGTTGAAGGCCCTCTGCATGTATCTGTCATTGAGTGTGTGAGGCCTGCTGGAGTGGCAGGCATGCCACAAAGGGTATATACCACTACATCATGCCACAGGGCCTGCTGGAACCATGAGGGTGGGGGCAAACGTACAAATCACCTGATGATACAGACAAGCAAGATGCACAGCGCACAGAAGCGCACACATCATGAATTATCAATGAAATGCTGCTCAAGCCACTGCAATGCAGTGCAAAACAACACACTACACAAGGGGTTAAGAGTGCCTGTGAACAAAAGTTCAAAACAATAAAGTCGACCACGGTAGCAGTTTGAGCAATGCTGCATCTAAACACTTCGCTTGGTAAGCTGATTACTACTCAACAACGCTGCATGATCCGCCTGCAACAGCTCTGATCGTATTGTCAGCACTCCTGTTGAGCCTCTGCACAAGGCCACTGGCATCCTACAGTCAGGGTGGCATTGCCACACTCCTGTTGCACCTAGCTCTACATGCACACACATGATGGTGGCATGCCCTGCTGCAAGCACAGCAGCGCACAACACCTCTCGGAGATCACTTGCAACAGCATAATCCGGTTGCAGCTGTCTGTAGTCCTGGCCACCCTCAGCAGGACATGTAGGGTTGCCCAAGCACACGACACAAGCGAGTTGGCCAGCACAACAAGCAACACAGCTGCAAGCCAGCTATGGACAGCAAGAAACCCACTAAGTAGAATGGGACACTGCTGCTGATAACCAATGTATCCTGCTGCCTGAATCTGCCGACCACATTACCAGCAGGTTGCAGTATACAGTCTTCGTCCAATCAACCTGCTGCAGTATGTAAATACAGGAAGGTACAGTTAAAGCTATTTGCAAACAGCATCATCACACCATCACATACACATGACATCCCCATTCCTCGACTCATCACCCCATCCTTGGAATCAACACACCAGCAGCAACACATCTGTGATCCTATAGGATCTGGCACAATAGCTCTGGTGCTGATTGTCACCTGCCGCAAACAGCTTTCAGTGCCACCCATTGACTAACTGGTATTCGGGCACAATCAGGTGAGGTGCAGTCAACAGACTGTGCATTCACTGGGCTCAATAAGACATGCATCCGTCAACCAAAGCAGACTGAAGCCCACATTGGAACAAGCAAACGACAGCAGGTCCAGCAAGATGCAAGAGCTCACTCTGCCTGCTTGAGTGGCACACTTCTAACTTCAGGAACAGGCACGAGTCTGAACTAGCTGCTCATCTTCTACCTAGTCAGCACTGACGAGGACATAAAGCAAACATGACACCAACAAAGTTCTGACAAACGCACACCACACAGAGCGGCTGCAGCATGAAACAGGGAACCAACATTTATGATGCACACCACATGGCTCAAGGACAAAGATGGATCAATGCACAAGCAGCAACATGAACCTAATCAAACAACCCACATGCGCAAGCAACCTGGTCAGACAATAAAACCACTGATAGTAACTTCTGCTACATTCTGCGTCCCTGCCTCAATGCTCTTGCAACCAGTGTCGAATCTTCAACAGGCTGATAAGGCTGATATGCTGCAGCAAAAATGTTCACTAGTCACCAGGCATGGGCCCTGCAATGTCTGACTACAAGTCATGATGCAATGAACATGAATGTGTCAGTCCCTAATAACGCTTGATCTTTATGAAGGTATCTTGCCTCTCTGGACGCTGCGACATGCCACATGATGCCTTCGTTGATTCAGTTTCCAGCAGGCCCATGTTGACCACCACCATCACCAGCACCAGCATGCTCATGCCCAGATGAGCAATGGCAGCCTTGCAGCAGCCAACTCACACACTATGAAACATTCAACAACCATTTGGATTTGCCTGATATACACGCAATGACAACTCCCTTGTTTCAACAAAACCACCCTGTTTGTGCATACAGGTCAGGTGCGGTAAACTACCAATGTGCTGCCAGGGTGTTGGTGCAGCCGTCAGCTGAGTGCCATCTGGCCAGCTGTGCTTACAACCCTTGCCCAGATTGTGCTGCTGGCAGCGCTGAGCTGGAGGTAGCAGCAGCAGCACCCCTATCTGCACTGCTGTCCGTAAACATGACAGTGCTCAAGCTTTCCACCCCTTGCTGTTGGGGCACCAACTCCTGCCGCCCCAAGCCCAGCTGCTGCAGGAGCGCAAGCTCACCACCTGGTGGCCACTGCTGCTGTTGCTGTAACAGCAATTCCACAGCACCCTGTTGCTGCTGTTGTTGCTGCTGCAGCTGCTGTAGCATCATCTGCTGCTCTGTCTGCTGGGCTGCGCCCGCAGGGTTGATAATCTGCTGCAGATGAGGTGGTGGCTGATGCCCTTGAGAGGTTGATGACTTGCCCACGCCTTGCGCCTCAAATTGCACAGTCAGCCCATCTCTGTCCTTTGTAATACCTTCTATGAACCTGCCATTGAGCCACCGTATGGCATTGCCAGCTTCCTCTGGAGTCACGAAGCTGATGAAAGCAAACTCCCTGTTGACGCGTTTGCCCTTAGCCAGCAGCTTGGTGTTCCACATCACCTGGCAGCAGATGAGCACAAGGGGCAACTTGTAAAGGTTGGCCGCATAATAAGCCTTTCGTGTGCTTAAACTAGTTGTAGTGGTGCTCAATTACCATTATCCAAAGAAGACAGTCATGAAATCGATGCATCCACTGCTGCACATCTCATCAAGATGGTGATCAACAGCATCACACTCCCTTCCCACGAATGGGGCTCCCTTCATAGGTATATGCATCATGTGTGCTCCAGCAGTGCACACCCCACAAGCCCTTTCGCTGTCACACACCTGAGCGTCCAGTATGGTGCCATATTCAGCAAACACCTGCTGCAGCATCTGCTCATCAACCCACCACCCAATGTTACCAACAAAGATGCGGCGCCAGTCGGGAGTGTCGTCTGCAGATCGGGGTTGGCGACCAGCAGCAGCTGCAGCCCCAGCACGAGCCCTCCGCTCCATTGCAGGGCCTTTGCGAACATCCCTGGCCCCTGATGGCTGCACATCACCGCCCCTGCTGCTGCGTCTACCACTGCTGCTGCTGCTGGCTGCTGAGCAGGGCTGCCCCAGGGGCCACAGGCCTGCCTGGCCAGGGTGCTGCCGCATAGTTGCTGCTGCTGCGACCGCAGCTTGTGCTGCCAAGAGTTGCTGCAGGTATGGGTTGTACTGCTGCTGTTGTTGTTGCTGTTGCAGCTGTTGGACCAGCTGTGCCTGCTGATATGCCTGGACATCTGCTTGTGCCTGCAAGCTGGCTAAAGCCTGAGCTTGCAGTGCCTGCTGTTGCAGGGCTGCCTGACTACTGTCCAATCCCCCTGCGGCAGCAAGGGTTGCTGCAGCTGTTGCTGTGTCCCACAGCCCACCCAGTGGCATGCCTGCACTCAAACCCCCACCAGCTCGACCTCCTCCTGCTGCTGCTGCTGTGATCATTGCTGCCATGGTGGGATCCTTGAAATCCAACTGACTCATTGCTGCCAGAAGCTGCTGCTGCGGATCAGCCCCCAATCCCTGCTGCTGCTGCTGGTACTGCTGCAGCATTGCCAGCTGCTCTGCTGCCACATCATGCCCTCTGCCCTGCTGCAACAGCGACTGCAGCTGCTGGCTACTGAACTGGTCTGCTCCAGCACCGCTGCTGCTTGGCATCACATCTGGCGAGTCGAATGTGGCCACAGGTCCCCCCCTGCCTCCTGCTGCGGGAACTGTCAGCCCATCTGGTGACAAGCTGAGGCTCCCAGCAGTGTCAGCCTGCATGGGGCCCAGGTGTGCCAAGCTAGGTCCTGACAGCTGCTGCAGCCCTGTGCTAGTGCCAATACCTGCATATGAATGCGGCAGCAGACTGCTGCCTGCGGGCGGTGAAATTATCCCACCAGCAGCAGCAAAGGTAGGGTCAGAGTGCCTGCTCTGTCGGCCAGGCAAGGGCGGCAGCAGGCCTCCAGCCCCTAATGGTACATGGCTGGTCAGAATGGAGCTGCTGTAGCTGGGGCTGGCGCTGTAGCCCGTGCCTGGACCAGGGCTGCTGCTCGTCCTCATGCCTAGAGGTATACTCACTGGACCTGAGGGGCCAGCTTGTTGCACTTGGCTGCTCAGGGCATCCGCGTAAGGCTGTTGCCTGCTGGCAGGGACCAGCGGCGGCGACACCAGGGCAGGGTGGGGGGAAGGAGGCCGCATGCCTGCCAGTATGCCAGCTGCCGGGCTGCCATGCAGCAGATACTCATATCCAGCCCCCGTGGCTGTACCTACAGAGCCAAATGTACTGCGTCGCTGTACAAAGGGCGCTGCAGCAGGCTGCTGAGCAGTGCTTGCTGCAGCAATCTGATTGGCAAACGATGGGGCACTGGCACTTGCCTGCAGCCGAGCTTCTGGTGCAACACCTCCTGCAGTTGATGCATGTGGTATCAGTAGGGGTTGCTTTGATTGCACAGCCCCTATGGCTGGCACACTGCTGGTTGCAGCTGCAACTGCTTGCAGTGTGCTTTCTGAGGCAGCCTGCTGCTGCACTTCAGTTTCAACAGCATCAGCTGCCAGAAGATGCTCCATGACTGTTGCTGAGCCCAGCTCTTGCAGCAGAGGCTGAGAGCCTGGCACGGCTGTGGAGGAAATGTTGAGAGCCTGCTGGCACGGTTTCCCTGCAACAGCGAGTGCTTCCTGCTGCTGCTGCTGCAGCTGCTCGGTGTCCTTGGGCGGTGCTGCTGTCTGCAATATCACCTCGTGTTCAGAGCCTAGATCACCAGGTCTAACAACCATGCCTTGCAGCTGATGAATCGCTTGAGGCACTGAAGGGACCCCTAGAAGCTGCTGAAGAGTACATTCGTAGGTGGCCAACGACTGCTTCACGGCAGCCAGCTCTGCCTTGAGGATACCAATCTGCTGTTCAGCTTCAGGTGCAGGCTCGATACCTACTGCCGACGGTGTTTGCTTGGGCTCTGTCACATGTGTGCTGCTGGCGGGGGGTCCAGGCCCGTGCTGAGCAGGGACCTCCGTGGTCGGCGCCTGCATGATGGGACATCTGACTTTACGACATACTTGATCAAAATCATCGCCACCACAAGGTAAGCTCCTGCTCTTCAGCCAAATCACGATACGTCAACAGACACGTCAACCACCAAGCCTGCTGCTGACAATCGCTGCGTCATCTATCACAAATTTACCTGGAGCCCTTCTGTCAAGGCTGGTTGTGTCTTGACTGCAACCTCTTCAGGTGATTGTCCCGGGGCTGCACACCAACAAGACAAATGAGCGAACAAAAATCAGACACATATGTAGAAGCAACAGGTTCTGTGCATGCATGACGGAACCGATAAGTGGAGGCTGTCCTCATGATGAGAGCAATCAGCACGACAAGCGCACATGCACCCCATTGCGCCCCGCATCATTTAACAGCACACGATACAGTTATGCGCACTGATCAGGCTCAAAGCGAACGAGGCTGTACAAAAAACCGTCATGCGACCCTCTTCAGGCCAGAAGCACCAACCTGTCGCAGCTTCCCTCTCCATAGTAATTCATTGCCTTTTGAAGACAACACACTGCAGCACACCTTCAATCATAGGATGTACGAGTGATCAGACTGCAACTAAGCTCTCGCAAGCAACAACGCCATGCTCAAGCCTTTTATTGAGTCGTTGACTGGTCACGTTGATCAAAGTCATGGCACGCCTGTCGAATTACACGGCTGCCCGAGTGCGGAAAGTGTTACACTCCAGGTTAGTGCTGAAGTTGCCGAGCAACAATTGCCATTGATGCTGTTTCGAGACAGGAGGCGGTGAAAATCTGCGTAGAAGTGTCAACAATTGGTTGAATGTAGGACTATCGAGCGGCGCATGGCCTTCAGCAGACCAAGGCTCCTGAGTTTCATCACCACCCCGAGACATATCGCAGCCATCATCAATGCCCTGTTATGTCCCGACAAGAAGCAGGCAGCCGCAACTACAACAAGGTTCGGTAGTGCAATCCTGCTGTACGCCCTCCGAGTACCGGTAGGTACCGGTAGTCAATGCAGCTGTGTGCCAATGCGGACGTGTGCAAGCCACAACACATGTTGCACTGCTGTAATGGGTGGGTCTAGTTCTTGTACTAGTAAGGGATATTTGCGTTCAGCCGAGCCAACAACAGCATGACGCCTAGGCCTAGTACCAGGTACGGCCAGTCGAGTTCAGCCAACACAGTGTGGGCTAGCAGAGCAAACACATTCCACAAGATCCTACACGTGGTTGTCACGGTGTTACCACAAACAATGGTTTTCACGGTTTTACGAGTACGGGCAACATGTGTAATGCCAGTACAAGGCACGATTGATCATGCATACTTGGCACTGTATTACACCAGGAACCTTTTATTCTTGATGTTACATCAGCGTATCAAGTTCATCGCGTGCAACGGGAATTGTAGAAGGAGGTGTAGGTTGTGGCAACAAGGTGTGGTTTGGCGGGAACTACAAAATCGGGCTTCCATCGTATAAGTTGGCTATGAGACAATATCAGTCCCGCATACAGATCTCTAAATACTTTCAAGTGCAGGTCGGCACGTATCAGTGTGGTACGCTGTGAATTTGAGGTTCTCCAATACACTAACCCTGCGTCTTTCGTGCACGGCTACCTTCAGTTGAGCACGGCAAAAGTTTGAAGCAACCAACAAGCATCCATCAGGCTCGAGGCAATCAGCTCCGCAGTTAACACACAGCACCCACGGCATTGGGAAAGCAGGGGCGCACGTGCCAGTGAGTATCTTACTTTTTTGCTACTGTGCTTCACTATGTGCCGTTGAACCGTGTGACGGTGCTCTGCTTGTGCACGAAACTCAGCCAACCATCAGTCGGAACCACACATCGTGACTTGCTCTACTTGTAGCACCCATGAACGCATGGAACGGGTATAATTCATGCGCATTGCGTCATTCGAGCTCATCCGAGCATCTACTTGCAAATTAACCGCAGGTTTGCAGCATACGATCCCACGGAACAGTAAGCTGCATTGCAGAAGATGGGCGCACTGGAGTGTATACGTCAAGTACCGGCCTTTTTTGAACAGCATGGAGGTCACTCGGCAGTAGCCGGCAAGTTGCTGCCGCTGTCAACAAAGGAGGTTCGCTGTGACCTCAAGATGCCCCTTTCATTCAGCTCACAGGCTGCAATCGATGCCTCGTTCGGCGATGCAACAGGTACCCTTTTGTTTGGAGCATTCTCAGGGTCACCTAGCAGCGTCAGTCCAGACTGCAGCAGGTTGGGTGGGACAGCCTTCGACCCTAGTTGGTCATCAGAAAGCAGTTCACCATTGGCAGATGTCTGCAACTCCAATAAAAGGTGGCAGCAACCTGCGGAGTGTGATGCTGTTTTGATGTGTGCTGGCATAGACAGCTCAGGCAGCAGCCTACAGGGTGCACCAGATCACCTTGTGACATGCCCTCAGCCGCCAGCAACCAGTTGTTGCACTGTTGCAAGCAGAAACATTGCAGACTATGCCGGCTACAGGCTCAGCATAAGTGGTGAGGGCAGTTCAGGGCGCCAAGGCAGCATGCCAGGGGTTGCAGTGCAGAAGCGTGCCACCTCTGCGGTAGCATCACCAGCTGCGGAGCTCTCACCAGCAGTACAGCAGCTGCTGTCTACCCTTCCCCTTGAGCAGCAAAGGTTGTTCTCACAGGCTCTGGTCATGTCAGGCACGCCACAGCATCTGCTGCCTGCTGCATCAGCAGTCGGTGCGATTGATGCAGCTGCAGACCTGCTGCAGGGAAATGCAGCCGCAGTCAGCAGCCACACCACCACCCACCTGCATGGCAACACTGCTTGCGATTCAGGGGAGCTGATGACAGCAGATGCAATCAATGCCAGTGTTTATGGACATCGCTTGCAGCAGCATTTGCAGCTGCAGGCTGCATTAGCAGCTCAGCAGAAGGTGCTTGCAGTTGGACGGCACTCAGCAGAGGCAGCTGGCCTGTCCCCAGCAGGCCACAGCTTGCTGCAGCTGCTGGCAGCAGAGCAGCAGGCACTGGCACACCAGTCAGTAACACAAGATGTGCAGCTTGCATGCTCTCACTCCCTGGATCCTCTGTCCCAGAGCTTGCCATCGGGTGGCTGCAGCCTGGCCCATTACTACCAGGCAGTGAGCAGTAGTCCAACAGCAGCCGCAGCAGCACACCTCTGGCCCTTTCCTGCTGGTTTGTCAGCACCAGCAGCAGCCCAAAGTGCTATGGCAGCTGCGGCTGCAGTGTTGCAGCGCAAGCAGCAGCAAGATCAGATGGCATCTCTCATGCAGGCAGCTATGTGCAGCCCTACAACAGCAGCAGCATCAGCAGGACTCCCACACAACCAGCTCACAGCATCTATCTTGTCATCGTCCCAGTTGGCAGCAGCTGCTGCAGCGGCAGCCTCATACTCTGGCGCTCTGCTGCCCATGCTCAATGCTGCTGCCGCCAGCACACCTCGTGCCAAGACTAATGAACGGGCCCCTAGCTCCATCAGTCAGCAGCGCTCAAGTAAGTTGGGTGCTGCTTTTGCTGCAGCAGGTGGCAGCAGGAAAAGCAGCCCATACGGAAAAGGCCGCAATCTCTCTAGTGGTCGCCCCAGCAGCAGTGGCTCAGGCAGTTGGCTGCGACAGAGCTGTGATGCTGCCAGCTCTGGCCAGTTCCTGGGCCAGTCAGGTGCCTTGGACAGCGCTCCATCAGCTGGTGCTGCAGACACTGGCAGCCGAGAACCATCAGCAGCAGCATTCGAGGAATACTGGGGTGCAGATGAGCCGGTGGCAGGTCCTGTTGGCAGCCGAGATGTGCCCAACATGGGTGTGTCTGATGGGGCCTGCAGCATCAGTAGCAGCAGCACCAGTTGCAGCAGCATCAGTTGCAGCAGCATCAGTTGCAGCAGCAACAGCAGTGAGGAGTGTGTTGCTATCTGCTCTCGTCAGGGCAGTGTGGCAACCGCTGGGTCTCCATCAGCTCACAGGAGGCCCAGCTCAACCGACAGCGAGGTGTTCATCATGGATTTGGGGCCAACCAGCAGGGATGTACCCGCCTGCGAACGCTTCAACTCACTGTTATCTGCTGATGAAGTGGTCGTTGACGCTGTCAAGGGTGAAAGAGACCAGCCTCCAGCAGCTGCAGCAACAGAACACAAGAGCGCCAGCACCCTACAAGCAAGCGAGAGTAAGCAGCAAGTTCATGACAACGAGTACGTATCCACCACTGCTGGCTGCCATGTGTGGTACCCTGGTGGTTCAGAGGGCGCCGGTGATGACTCATGGTACCTGCCACTGCCACGCACATGTCGACTGTTTGTGGGCAACATTGGCTGCTGGGTGGACGAGACACTGCTGCTCAGCTACTTTGGCAAGTATGGCAAGGTTATGGATGTGCAGGTATGAGCCCCACACTCAGCTAACACTTATGCAGGATAATGAGCGTATCCAGACTACTTGTGGGCACGCAACTTGCACATATTCCCTTATCTGGCCCTGACCCTGAGCATTGTGCTGCTGTCTCTGAAGCTGGTGGCACATCCTGCATACGTGGTGCAGCAGTTGTCCTTGACATGTGTGCTGCTGTGTCCTGCTGCTGCTGTCAGGTGATGTGGAACACCAAGATGCTGGCACGGGGACGCAAAGTCAACCGCGAGTTTGCCTTTATCAGCTACAGCACACCACTGGAAGCGGCACGTGCGGTGAGTTGTTCTGTTGGGGAGGAGGAGTTGCATGCAGCAGCTGGCACCATGACACACAACGTGATGTTGCGGCTGCAGCTATCTCTCTAAACGGGGATATCGCATGGTGCATGATGTGCCACACACGACGCAGGCACTCAGCTGCTTCTATCACACAGGAGGACTACCACAACTCTACAGCTTGCTTAGTACTGACCTCACTCCTCCGCCCCCCCCCCCCCCCCCCCCGGGGGGGCGCGGGGGCACTGGGCTTGTTTTTGTCCTTTTTTTTCTCTTAATTTTTATAAGAAAGCAGTCTCCCATGTACGACCGAGCATGGGAAAGAAAAACCGCAAACACCCAACCACCC
>JABEVS010000045.1:66652-237039 GCA_018290735.1 Coelastrella sp. MACC-549
GGGTGGGGGTGGGGGGGCTGCAGAAGACCCCGGCACCACTCCAAGCCACTGTCTTGCCTACAACCTACAGCTGCTTATTCATCCAACAGCATTCTCCACAGTCATGCTGCAGCCCCCATACCTGTTGTCAGAGCAATGGCAGCCTCCTGTTGCTGCTGCTGCTGCCGCCGCCGTCTGTATGCATGTGCCAGTCTATCTGGCAAAACGTGACCCTCATCCTGCTGTTGCTGCTGCCGCCGCGGTGCCTGGCCTGCAGCTGTAGAGGTGTTTGCCACTGCCAGCGCAGCTGCTGTCTGTGCGTGTGTGATCCTGTCAACAGCGGTTTGGCTGGCAGCCTTAGAGGCCTGGTACACGTAATCATTGCTGGAGCCATACTTGAGTATGTCCAGGATCCTGTGCAGTGTGTAGTTCTGTGTGAACCTCCTCAGTGGTGCCAGTACCCAGTGTGCCAAGGTGTAGGCTGTGAGGGCAGCAAAGTGGCCAAACCAGCCAAACAGTACCTTGGGCCCAACCTGAACAACACAATGAAAAGCAGAACCTTGCTAGTCACGTGTCACTGCTGACAACCATGCAGTATCCAGTGCGTGATCTTTGTAGACTCAAATGTCCTCCCACATCTGACATGACCGCCAAGCTGTGACCTAAGACTTCACACATGCGCGAGTGCTCACACACGGCACTCATGTCTGCAGGGTTCACAACTGACAGCTGGGCGATGCACACCTACTCCGGCTGCTAAAACACAGCATGTGTGATTTGCTCAGTGAGATGTGCTCTGATCACTGAGGCTGCAGTGAGACATCACCTCAGCCATAGGCAAGTTGTTGCACTGCTTCTGACGCATCACGCTCAGCCGTCAATCAGAATACTGGTTGCATGTGCAGCACTAGCTGTGCAAGGCAGTATGCCCCGTCATCAACACTGCTTCAGCCATAACCACACCAGCTCCTACTCACCTGGCTCAATACCCTGCTGACCACCAAGGGCTTCACCATCATCATGCCAGCCATTGTCACGGCCAGTGGACCCAGCTGGAGTGTGTCCTGCAGCCACAGGCAAGCCACAGCTCAGCAGATTCACCAGCAACAAAGCCACAGCAGATTGCCACCATTATGTTGATGATGCTTGTCGGACATTGCCAGGCTGTGAGCTTCAACAGGCAGCCCCAGACACCAATAGCCTTGCAGCTGCAACTCTGCTGGGTAATCCATTGCCCATATGCCTTCTGAACACCATCACAGAATCATCAGCCAATATCACATCGTTACACTTGCAGAGTGTAGATAGCTGTTGCTTCTGACCTTATCCTTGCTGCTGCTCCTGCAACAACAACTGCTGCTGAACTGCTTCCTGTATGTGTTACCTGCAGAAACGGTTTGAGCACTCTCTGCCCCAGCACAGCCATGACAGTGAAATTCGCCCCAAGCAGTGCATTGACGTGGTGTGAAGGGAGTAGCAACAGGTCATAAAACCAAGACATGATTCCAACACTGCCACTCCTGTCGTTGCCCTGACTGCCAGGGCCTTTGACGCCACTGCTGCTGCTGTTGTTCATGGTTTTGTGGTCTGTCAGACTGCTTTTCTGACCAGCACCAGTGTTGGTCCTCGCATGATCGTCGCGTTGTATCGCTGCTGCACTGCCGCCATTGATATTGCTGCTCCTGTGGGTGTGAAGGTGAAGAGGCCGAGACTGTGTGCTGCTGCTGCCGCCAGTGGCAGGCGCCAAGGCAGCAGTTGTGTGCCCATCACACAGTGCGTCTGACCATCTAACAAAAAGACCATTGGCCAGTGTTGTGCTGCCGCCACTTTCACTGCTGCTGTTCCTGCTGCTGCAGTTCTTCCTGCCGCTGTGTGCTGCAGTGCTGTCACCAGCACCGTTGACTTCACTGTTGGTCCCATGATGCACTATCTTGGCAGTACTACCAAGGCTGACTGGCACAATATTGGACTGCAAACCAGGACCTGCAGCCCTGCCACTACTGCCATCAGGCACTGCTGCTGCAGCTTCATCAAGGTGCTGCTGCTGCTGTTGTTTGTGTTGCAGCTGCCCCATCCCTATGCTCATGCTCCTCTGAAACAGCCAGGCAGCTGACAGTGACGGCTGGTAGGCATGCACCCAGGACAAGTCACTGCGTGTCAGCCTGTCATCTCTCAGAGCGTGACTGATGGAGTCACTGAACCGCCGCACATGACGCAGCATACACCCAAAACCGCCAAAACTCAATGGGCTCTGACTGGCACTGGCATCCCCCAACTGCAGCACCCGGTCAAATCCCGGCTGCAGTGGAGAGGAGCCGTAACAGGGAAACCCTCCAAACAGCACTCGCTTGAACTTCAGCCCATCAAGTCCTGGGAGGTGCTGATAAGCTGGTAGGAGTCTGAAGTATGTGTCCAGCAGCTTCTCAAATGAGGGTCTGTCTGGGTGAGCATCTGAGTAGGCGAACATGTATGTGGTGCGCGCTGAACCACCTTCAGCAGGGAACGCCTCCCAGAAGAGCTGAGGGGCAGCAGAGATGGCAGGAGATGATGGGCACATGCACGGCAACAGGGAATGACAGAGCACGTATTCAGTGACAACGGGCTTGCAAACCTTACGCTGTAGCCATCAGGCGCCCCCCCCTCCCCCGGGTGTCATCTGCAGTGAGCTGATACAGCATGAGGAGAGGAAGTGGTGCTGGTGCTGGTGGTGCGCTGATTGACACAGAGTCTGCAACAGGTAACACCGGGGCACCTGTGACAGCCCACTGGCAGATTGTGGGTTGACCAGCTGATGTCTGTTGCTTGCCATTCAATGCTGCAGTTCGCCTGTGCTGCTGATGATCGTGGACATGACCTGAGGGCTCAATAGCCAGTGTGTCTCAATTCCAATCAGCCAACTGCTTCATGCTGCAGGTTCATGCTGGGTGTGGTCTGCTGGTGAAGCTGCTCACCTGCATGTCTGCTGACGCATCTGTCATGGTGTACAGCAGATCAGCATGTTGATTCAGCTCCGCGGGGAAACCTGTGGCAGGTGAACAACATTGCTCAACCACAAATGACCTTAGAGGTGACCCCATCTTGCTGGTGAAGTATGAATGTGGTCACACATGCACAGTGAGCTCAAGAACAGCATGAAAGAGCACAGCTCCATAGCTTGCCTTTGGTAGCTTTCATCACACGTGCAGCCAATGTTGGTGCTCTGTGTCATCGGCAAACCTGCTGCCTGGCCTAGCACCTTTACTCAGCACTAACCACTGCCTCAATCTGGGACCATCTGCATGCCAGGACCCTGTAGAGATACCATGCTGTCAAGTCCCTCACATATTAATTTCTTGGCACTGCATCAAGCTTGCTTGTGCCGCTCCTGCTGACCCTGACTCAGAACCCGCTGAGCTGGCAGCACCACAGGCTTACTGCTGAGCCCTGTGTGTCTGATTTGCTCTCACCTGTTGCACAGCCCCCCACCACCAGCACCATACCCTCAGGCTTGGCCCGCCCCCTCAGCTGCTTCACGATGGGGCTGTAGTGACCTGCACAACACACAGGTGCCAGGACAAGCTCACATGGCCAAGCTGCCACACGCCTGCAGCAAATCAACAGCTTATTATGCGGCCCACATGTGCGACATAATGCAAGGCCACCCTTGCTCTACCTTGTGCCATGCCCAAGCGCAATCTACCAATATCCAAGTGAAACAACACAATGAAACTTGCGGATTCTGCATGCCTACATTCCCTGTTGCAGAGGCGGGACAGCATGCTGCCATTGCCACTCACCCATGCAGTCAAGCAGCAACCGACAACTCAGTTGTCCCTTCCTCTGCTTGGTTGCTGCTGCAGTGTGTGGTGCGCCACTGCTGCCACTGCTGGGGTGCCTGCTCTCCCTGCCATCAGCCTCCTTCCCACTGTTGCTGCTTTCTAAGGGGCCCCTCGTACACTGCCTTTGTTGCTGTTGGTGCATTAACGCAGTAGGTCTGTTGGTGTCTCCCACATCTGCTGGAGCATCACCTGCTGTTGCTATCGTCACTGCCACTCCATCAGGGCACACAACTGCTGTCTTGAACTCTGTATGCTCAAGAATCTCTCCACCCAGCGCCTCAAACTTTGCCCGCAGCTTTGCAATGATGGCTTGGGGGTCTACCCCGATGTTAAGACAGTCCGTGACCCACAGGGGTTCACCACCATGGAAGCCACATCGTATGGGGTTGAACTCGGTGACAATGATGGACTCAAGCTCTGGCTGTGTCAACAGGCCAAGGTCCACCAGTACCTGTGGACAATGGGTGGCAGGAGACTGAGGTTTTGCCCCTTTGAGTGGGATGAACAGCTTGCTACGGTCTCAGTTGCAATGTTCAGCTGTTGCTTGGCTCTCCTCGGCTCTTTACATCAGTGTAGTGCATGGAGATGAACTGGTTCAGAATGCTCTGGAAGGAATGCAGATCAGCTTTTAGCACCACATGTGCTGCCATCAATGGAGCACAGACTGCCAGTGGCAGATTTGCTGGTCAGTACAGATTTGCTGGTCAGTTCACAGATGACAGCTTGTGCCTCATCCCTGTCACCCACCTGGCACTCGTGCCTGCTGGTGTTCCACTCCTGCACCCTACCCTGAACCACACGCTTCTCAACCACGGCAACCCTGAAACCCTGCTGCTGCAGTGTCAGGGCAACCATGATGCCCAGAGTGCCGCCACACATGATGACATCATAGTCGGGTGCTGCAGCAGAGGCATCAGGGCGGCTGCCAATGCTGCTGGTGCCGCTGTGGAGGGGCTGCTTTATGTGTGCTGTGAAACTGCTGCTGCTGGTGGTCACCACTGTTGGCCCTTTCTTGTGGGGTTCATGCTTCTGCCGCTTCATGGCCTATACATGGTATATGCAGGTCGTAGGCAGATCAAACAGGTGTCATTCACTACCCAAGCAGTCGTGTCCTGCGCTACTGGTGTGAAGGTACAGTTGGGTTGAGCTTGGCTAGGTGCCAGTGTGGCAGCAACAGTGTCCCGTCACGCAACCCAACATATGGCACGGATACATCATGTCACTCCAATGTAAGCATACTGCCATAGACTGTGTATTTTTGACTTTGTATTTTTGAAGTACTATTGCCAAGCCAGTGGCACAGCCTGAAGATGCCTGGTTAGCTGCCTGTTGTTTCTTACCTTCCAGTATGCCTCTGTTGCTTTGAGGAAAGCCAATGGGTTTCCTTCAATGGCTGGGTCAGACAGAATATCCCTGGCAAGGCCATTGCCATGTTTCAAACAGTCTGCTGCTATTTCTGTGTAGTTGTCTGCTGCAGCTTGCATGCTGTGCATTGGGTGGCCAGAACGCCTGCTGGATGATTGAGTGACCTTAACGAAACCTATATTGCTGCTAATCAGGGTTGGAGGACTACGCCACTGGATACGCTGCTGGCCACAGCTGGGCCCCACACCAACGCAAGCCATGTAACAGCTCAGCGTACTTCAGCCTCTTAATGCAGTAATAAAGTGTCTTCTATGATTGATTAAACAAACCAGCGTGTGCGTCAGATGGGTGTTGGGCGTTGCACGCTAGTTCCTGTTCAAAGCCGTTGGATGAGGCTCAATATCACACAGCACTTAATTCCAAGGCGATCTCATGTACGGCATATCACCTGCTGTCATGCCATCGTAGCAGCTATGATGCAATGTGTGAACAGAAGGCTCAGTGGACACGTTCAAGTGGTGGTTCCTGAGTGGGAACGGCTCTTTTCAGATGCACAAGTCGAAGACATGCAAAAATAGAATTAAACGTGTTGCGGTCACCGTTCGGTAAGCGGAAAACGGAGTCGCTAAGCAGCAGCAGTGTGCAGCACGCGTCACATGCTGTTCGTGCGCATCAAACATGAGCAAACATCATGATGGTTTAAGCAGTGATCGTTTGTTGTCATGCACTGCACTCAGATGAAATGGCATGCGCACAGCATATGCTGTGCATGCAGGCTACAGATGCTGTTGTCAGGCCCATTCGCTGACGGCAACACTTGCTGTGGAGACTCACAGACGAAATACGCAGGTCAGTACACCACAGCGATGGTAGAATGCTTCTGAGAGAAAGAGCACTGGTGACGCTGCATCATTTAGTAGTACGCAGACAAGGGAAGGGTGCTGGCAGGTTGTTTTAGCTTCAAGGTGACTAAATGTTTACACACTGAAGAAGCCAACTAATGACTCATGGGAGTTAGACAACACTATTTGAAACCTGCAGATTTGATGCGGCAACAACTTGTGGCAGATGCTAGATGCACAAGGTCTAGGCTCGTATCACAATTTCATCAATGAGCTCATTGCAGCTGTGAATTTGCATTCATTGCAACATGACACAACTATCGTCTTTGGAAAAATGAGCTCCTTGCTATCAACTCAGTGAGTCCAGCGACATTATTTGTAAGGCATGTCCATATGGCACTCGTGAATCAGGTACACATAAAAATTGGTCGTCTCCTCTGAAAATGCAACCCGGTTGTACCCTGCAGCAGTGGTGCTGTATGGTACTACCATGGTTGGTAACCACTTCACAATGAGCTGCTGCAATGCATACTGCCAGGCAATTGATGATTTCTGAAGCAGTCAGTAAGCTGATGAATAACAACATTGTGGCTGACAAGGACTTGGACGCCACACAAGCAACAATGACAGCTTCATGATAATCAAAAGGTTCTAACAAATCTGTAAACTCTGGATGAACTACAAGAGGCCAGCCAGGGAGGACACAAGATGGTACAGCCAGATGCATTCCCACATATAGATTGGTTGCGAGCTTAACATGGTTGCACAGATGCATTCAGCTTTGATGCAACATTAAGTCAAGCTTGTTCATGGCCGAGGCCGTCTCACCAACACCACACGATACTCCATGCAGGGGGTGCTAGCCCTGTAATTTTAGCAGCAAAGAACAACACATAGCTTTCCCAGTACTATACGCCAGATATCTAGTTCTTATCACACTCCTGTTTGTTGTTTACCATGAGACATGTTCATGCATATGAGTGGTTACCTCAGACTGTTAGTGGCCAGACTCACAGAATCTGCTGATGTCGAAGGTGTTGCCGTCATCTATCACGGACGCCCTGACTGGGCCAAACTGGACATGATTCGGCAGGTGATGACCTGTGCCAGCCGCATTTGCTAGGAGTGGTATGAGCTGGTACACAAAGACAGCAGCCATGCCCACAAAGCCCATCACGAATGACACCAGCAACAGGTGCTGAGATCTCAGACGCAATCGGTTGAACACCAGCATGCCCAGAGGGGCAAGCCCCAGGTTGAGAAGACCATATGCCATGGCAAGCTTCTTGTGGTATGTGCCAAGTATGGCATACGCCACAAAGCAGCCAAAGAAGAAGCAGAGCACCAGGAACCTGCTGGTGCCCGCCACCACATGAGGCTTTAGCCCAAAACCCAGCAGCAGGTAGGCCATCATGGGGCCTCCAGGCAGACCCAGGGCACAGCCTAATACTCCAATGCCAAATGTGACTGCCGCCGCACAGAGGAGGTTGGTGAGAGTCCAGGACTTGTATCTGTCATGGCTATTGCACGCTGACAGGTGTGTTAGAGCTTCTGCTGCTGGTACCCACTTCCATGGCAGCCTCTTGCCAAAGTTGCTGCAGCACCTGCGTTGCTTCTTGATCTCCCCAGCAGTGTTGTCAGCTGTTTGAGCTGTGGAGTCTTGCTGGACCATGTCCATCGTGACGGCCTCGCCTGAGCTGATGCCTGCCACTGCGGTGCTCTGGTCTCCCGCAGCACTGTTGACAGCTGCATCAGCTTGTGGTCCTGACTGTGGAGTCTCAGACTTCTTCTTGCGGCTGACCGCCTCAAAAGCATCCACCCAGTGAGGCCCACGCCACAAACGCCGTCGGCTGTATGACACTGTCACGAATATCAGGAACAGCGTGACACAGCCTGTCACCAGGCACAGCATAATCCAGTAGCGCATGGTGCAGGGCTTTGACGTCTTGTGTCTGAATGCTTCGGTGATGAGGTGCAGTATGACAACCTTGAAGAGCAGTGCCAGCTCAAAGTGGTTCTGCAGCTTCCACCAGTCCTGTGTGCAGCAGAGGGGCAGCAGCAGCAGCAGCATAAACAGCACTTCACATGTGATGATCTGTGTGTTGCAATAGTGAGCACCTTAACTGCTGTCAGTCATGTTGCATCACGAAATAACTGGTTGAAAGACCTTTCAAGCGCCCTGCACCTGGCACCTGCTGCTGACTGTCAGATGTGCTCACCAAACGTGCTCACCAGCCAGTCCAACATTGCTGAAGTCCGCTGTTTGCTCATTGCAGTTGCTTTTGCTCAGCAATACAAAACTTTGTGCCAGATGATTCAAGTCTTGCAAGAAAACTTCACAGGCCATATCACCAACAGTGCAGCAGGCCAGTCCCAACCTCTGAGTTGACCTCACCTTCCACTTCAGAGTGAACCTTGTTCCTGCCCACCGCTGCTGCTCCAGCACCTCTTCCAGCTGCTGCTTGTCACTTGCTATCAACGTGGCAGTTGATGCCGTAGCCTCTCTGTTTACAACCTGATCTAGCAGGCCTGAGATGGCTGGTTCACCATGTTGATCCAGTAATCTTTGGATTGCTGGCATGTGAAAGGCTGGGTACAGCAGCGCTACGCTCTCAATGTGTGCTGCACTGTCAGCGATGCTCTGCAGCTCTTGGATTAGCTGCTGTCTGACTGCTGTTGGGTCTGCAGCAGAAATTGCCACGTCTTTTGCCAATGGACTGATGCTGGTATCAAGTGCATCAGAAGCATCATCAGAAGCATCCTTACTGCCAGCAACTACTGTTATGTCACCATTGTGCTGTCTCGAAGCACTGTTAGTGGCCTTATGAGTGGGTGGGGCTGCTGTTGGCCCTGCATCAACTGCAGCTGACATTTCAACCATGGCAGGGTCCAAAGCCAGAATCCGACTCAGCACTCTACCAGCGCGGCTTTTCAGGCGTCTTATTCTGACATAGCTGTAGATGAGTTCAATGTTGCTGATTGCCACAATTAACACCCACAACAGTGCTAACAACCAGTTGGGCAGCCAGTTGTTGACTATGATACCTGCAGTGCACAAAACATCTGTCGGTGCTGCAGGTGCAAGCAGGTGCTTGAAGACGGAGCTGGAGTTTGTCAGCACCACTGCTGCACTGCAGGACATCTGCGGCAAGCTGCTGACTGTTCAACAAGCGACTTTCAGTCTGCATGCAGGTAACGACCGGACAGCAAGGGTACACATGCCATCGTATCAATGCAATTTTGGCAGTACAGGGGAACCGCTCCGCTGCAGATCTTACCCCATGACAGCCCATAGAACATTGTTGGCAGCAGTATGAGTGCTGCGGCATAGTCTGCCAGTGCCAACACACCCCGCTCAGTGACATGGGGCTCTGACATGGCGGCGATGCCGGGAGCCAGAGACCCACAGGCCACTGTGAATGTTGTCATAGCAATGGCAATCCGGAAGGCTGCAAGCAGATAGGGGGGGTTATGTAAGTGTTGAAGACCCTCAGGGTGCAAACACCGCAGCAAGCACATACAATAACAAACGATGGTGTCTGCGGTGATGTGAGGCTGATGTTAAACCCTCAAAGGGCAGTTCAGGATGCTACAGAAACACTACGTTGCTGGTGAAACACACACTGCTGATGGTGCAACCGGCATGGCCTAAGGAAGCCACAGTCAATGCCTAAAGCACGTCAATGTAAACTTGGGTATAAGGCTTACGCTGGTTGAGCAGCACAGCAAACAGTACCATGTACAGGGAGACGCCACATTCCCTGTCTATGCTGGAGGACAAGGAGACCTGCAAGTGGGAAATAGCATCAGGTGGAGATCCGAGGTGCATGGAGGTCAAATGGGGGTCAATGCATTGGCGTTTGCAGGCGACATGTTGAGCTGCACCTGCTTCTTGTGCACTCTCCACTGCGGCAGCACAGCGGCAACCGTCGGTGCGAGAGTGCCAAGGCACTCCTTTACCCACCAGTACAGACAGAATGATACCACTGATATTCTTGGCATCCCATTTGATTTGCTCACTGGCAGCTAGGAGCCTGCGATCGGCAATCACGAAACATAAGATACCCGACAGGTATGGCGTAAAGTCTTGCTGGTGTGTGCGGACCTTCTGCCAGATGCCGCTGCAGATGATTGATCCGTAACTTCAAGCATATAGACAAACAGCATCACAGAGACTGCTGCTAGAAGCAGTGCTGCTGATAACTTTGTCCTTGGAGACATGGCGTATGACAGGCCACAACACCACTGCACCAAGTGCAACACACGCGAAGTATCAGCGACAACAACGTGTGCCTGCCGTCGAGATTAAGGGGACAACAATCAAACAGTCTGGCAACCGAGAGCACCTCTGGCTCCGATGGAGCGAATCAACATGAACTTAGTATCAGCATGTCTGTATATTGCAGTATCTTGGCTGCTTATTTTGGTGTGATCCACTGTTTTGATAATTGTGTCACTCGTGTGACCGGAAGTCCCGGGGACCCCGGCGCGGGGTGTTCCCCTTGCGCTCATGTCGGCTGATGAATAGCTAGCCTACAAGTTGTGCTGCGTCATTGTTGAACTGCATATCAGCCTGCGTGTTAGGCTCTACCGTCATGCATTGGCACCAATGGATCCATCCTTTGAACGACGTGCTTTACTACATCATGGGTTTTTGTTACTGCACACCCTTGCCAATCATCAGCGAACTACGGGCTTTGCTGGCCTCAAGCTGATCTTGTCAGCACGGCTGGTCTTAGTGGGTGATCCTCCCCTCCCACTGCTACTGTTGCCCTGCCCCATCATCTGAATCCCACTATGGTCGTACACTTTGCCGATGCTCTCCCTGCTGCTGATGGACTCATGTTTGTAGTTCTTGACAGGGGATGCTGGCAGTTTCTTTCTGACATCTGGTGCTGCACCTCTTGATGTGGCAACCTCCTTGCGACTCGCACGTAGAGAGAGGCTTTGCTTACCGTAGACTGCCATGGCAGGAGACACTGCCGCCGCTTGCTGCTTGGCTGAAAGCACAGCAAATGTATGTTTAGCAGCTGCCTTTGTCGGGGAATCCACTTTAGGGGACTCAATATCACTCTCCTCCAGATTCTCATCATGATTGGCACTGATCTGCAGATGCGCTGGCGCCAAGGGCTTGAGCCTGTTATGACTGCTCCTGCCAGGCTGCTTCTCCTTGTTGTCAGCCGCAACATCCCAAGCAGAGTGGATGCTTGTCCTTGCAGTCCCTGACATCGTGTCCTTGAGGCAAGAGCTGCTGCTGTTGCTGCCTGGTGTTGTTGCTGACCTGCTGTCTGCCGACCGCTCAGCTGACTTGCTGTTGTTGGGTGGCGTGTTGAAAGCTGCCACTGCAGCAGCTACTCTGCCACTGGCTATGCCGCCGCTGCTGCTGCTGCTGATTTCTCTTGATGCAGAGGGTGCAGAGCGCTTCACAACATGCGATGCATCCCACAGTGTGGGATGCAGGGGTTGAGCCCTGGTTGGGCAGTGGCGCATGTGTGCGGGTGCATCCGGATCTAGTTCCTCTCCTGCCAGGTTGATCTGCGGTAGCAAAACAGGCAGAACAATGCAGCACAGCACAGCATAGCCAGGCATGGTGCCAAGGTACATACCACAACTGGCAACCAGCCTTAACAGGACCCTCGACAATCCGTATCTTGTCAATGAAGAGGCTTTGCAAAGTGCAGGAAAGCAGCAGGTGACCATGATCATGCTGTTGTGCAGCAGCCTTTTGGCTACTGTCAATCAGCGGGCAACAGGGAAAAGGCGCACTTTACTCAAGCTGCAAGTCTGGCAATGTTGCAGTCAGTTGATTGAGGCCTGTGGTGTCCAGGCTGCACTACCTGCAGCAGATGCAATCAAGAGCTCTGCTTGCTGCCCAGAGGTGTGCACAATGGGACACAAGACACTAGCATTCTTGCGGATTACATACTAGCAGGCGTTGCGGAAACTTGCAATGATGAGGATTCTGTCTCCAACTTGATGCCCTGCTGCCCAATGAACACGACATCACAGCAGTCCCTTGACTGCTGTTATGCTGCAGTTTGATCTGCCCACCTTGACAGCCTCTCCCTTTGTCTTCCATGCCTCCACCTCCCTCTGTCTTGCTGCTCCCTCTGCAGCTGTCTGCGCCTCGTCAACCAACTGCCACCATCGACTGCGTAGTGACCGCCTGCAATCATGGCAGCAGCACATCAACTGCTGATCAATGTTGGATTGGTGAAGACCTACTGCTGTTGAGATTTAGTGTCTGCCATCAGCAGATATGACCTGCATGACGCAGATGGATCATTTGGCAGTGTAACGCCCGAACTGGACTGCAGGGGACATCAGCCCGGCACTGTGGACATCTCTGACTGAGCCCACCTGTAGGCCAGATAGAATCTTACTGATGAGCGCAGCAGCTGCCAGCGGTATTGTGCGTAAGGCCTGATGGTTCGACCAGGTCGCAGGGGTGACAGGTGTGGCAATGACTGCGAGTCCCTGCTTCTGCAAAACAAGTGCAGCAACATCAACATATCCACATGAGGTTTTCAGGTGTGCCACTAGGGGCAGGCTTCTGTTGGAACTGTAACCCCAGCCTGTAACTAACAGACTCGGTATTCAATTCAACACTTGCGGCAGCAGTTCTAAAGCTTTACGGTGGTGGATGTTGGTTACAACTGGTTACAGCGCTTTCGAGCACCTCCGGAGGCGGTGTTTCAGGTTACAGGCCCTGTGACCGTCACAGGGTAACCTTGGAGGTTGCAGCCATGTTACAGGCCAATTGAGACGCCCCTAAAGCTAATATCATGGCAGCCATTGCGACAATTGCACATGCTGTGCTGCCTACAGCGCAGGGGCAGGGATAAACCAGCAACCTCGGCCGCTGGTCTGCATGGACAGCATTAGCTTACCGTGGCCAATTCAGTGAGATGACCACTATGCCCATGTCCCCGTGCACATCAGTCCTGCTTAGTCCTCCCATGGCATAGTTCTTGGGCAGGTGCAGCTTCACCTCTGAGTCACCTGGTGGCCTGAAAGCTTCTTTGTCAACAAGGAGGGGCAGTTGCTGCATTTGTTGGGAGCACAGCAAGCAACACAAGAATCAATCATCACATCGGGTCCTCACTGGCAGCATCAGTGAGCTCCGCTCATGTTTGATGTCGTGACAACATAGAGCATGCAGTAGGAAAAGCAACTTGCAGTGGTTGCCGACAACTACTGGAGTCAGTCCAAGTACCAAACAGAAGCCCTATGCCCTGCTCACCGTCAGGTCTGCATAGGTCAGCTTGTGCATATGATCACTCCCTTGCTCCTCTGACTGGTGATGCTTCTCCATAGCCACATTGAATTGATTAATGACCTTGCTCAAAGCATGATGCATCACAATGTTGGCAACATTGGGCTTGCTGGACACCTGCATATAATGATTGAGAGAGAACAAAACGGAAGTGGCGCCGCATTGTTAGCCTGTTCGATTGACGTTATCAAATTGCACCACAGCATCCCTGTCCCCGTTTGAGCCTCCGCAGGCAGTATGTGGCACTTAACACTCTGCAAATGTGTACCAGTAGCGCTCATCAGCAACCGCAGCAGGGGCTGTCAAGCCACAGACACAAGACATACCGATGTAGCAGTAGATTGCAGTCTGCTCTCAGGGATCTTGGCTTTGCCCCTGTCTCTGCTGGCCATGGATGACTGAGCGGCAGCCCTGACTTCCTCTTGCTGCATTGCGGCTGCTGCTAATGCTTGCTTCAACGTGTTCAGCTTGGCAGCATTGAAATGGTGCAGTAGCAGGCCTATCTCTCGTGCAGGTAGCACCTCCAGGAGTCCTTCACTGGCCAAGACAATTGTCTCATCTTCCTGGGCAAACTGGGTTGTACTGACCTGGAAGACAGCACAGAGTCAACGAGCCCCAGAGCGTTGTGCTGCCACTGCCTGCAAGCAAGTCCGCTGCAACATGCACTGCAACTGGCTGTCTTTATTTGTGATTGCAGGCTGCAACCCTACTGCCTTGAATGCATGTGTGCACAAGCCGACCAGCTGCGTCTGTTCAATGTACTGCAGACTGCAGACATGTCACTGCTGCAGGCTACAGGCGCACCTCACAGTCATTGCTAATGAATGGCAGGCGAGACATGCAGTGCTTCAATCCAGCAGTTGCTTCTTGCTTCAGCCATAGCTGCTGCAGCTTCTTGATTTTGCCAAAGCCTAGTCCTATGGCATGAGTGTATGTTGAGGGCCCTTCTGGGTCTTGCACAGCATATGCAGCACCTCGCTGGTCGTTGTTGGCCAGATGAGCAAAAGCTACTCTGCATATGGTACACCAAACAACACATTGTGAAGCATCATCAGAGAAACCATGTTGTGGTGTGTGCATATCACTGATACTTGAAGTGCATGCGTGAAAGAAGCAAAGGAGCTGCCCTTCTGCGTGTCCAGACTCTGGATGCAGACATAATACCTGTGGCTCCCCGCACAGCCCAGGGGTTTGATGTCAATACTTGTTGTGTTGAAAGAGCCTGCAAGGTTGGAAGCATGTTAGTGTGCCAGGGGTGCAGCGAACAGCATATAACGGGCTTACAACAGCCTCCTTACCCTTGCTTTTCGCCACAAAAGGGAAGCTGTTCCCCATCCTGGCAATAAAGCCCTGGTTGGTGCGTGTGTTGATATACATCATGATACCAGTAGCCCCTACTCCAGCTTTCACCTGCATGCAGCAATCGCCCTCGTTGACTTTTGCATTGGCTGATAAGCAAGACTCCAATACTCAAAGTAGTCCAGGCTGCAAGCAGGCTGCCAACACTCTGCACACTGAGGGTGCATGACTCAGGCCAGAGAAGCAGGGATCACTTACAATGTCTGGAATGTCTGATGCAAAAAAGGTTTCATCAAGCTGCTTTGAGGCTTGTTTCAACGCCTGTGATGGGTCTGCTTGTGACTGAAGGCAGTCCAACAAAGTCTCATAGCAGGTAGTCACGCAGTGGCGTGCTGCTTGTGATCCTCCATGCCCCTCCCATAGTGCAGCAAATAGATGGTCTTCACCCAACACCACTCTCGTCAGGGTTTGGTAAGGGTAAGTGGCTGGGCTTGATGCTGTAGATGGTAAAAGCTGCAAGGCACACCAGTGGTTAGCCTGTCTTCAGCTCATTGCCGTGGAGGTGCAGCAGCTGGGCTTACCTTGCAGCCACCTAGGAAACTTTTCTGGCGAAGAGCCCAGGCGTCTGTCGTGCTGTTGACCCTTGGAACATCCTACAGTTGAAAATCATATTTGATACAATCTCGCAAAGTTGCCGTCTGTGGCTTATAAGACAGTGCTGTTAACAGTGCTTACAATGTACAAATCTTCTTGCTTGCTGAGGCAGCAACCCATGACGCTGTCTCACACGTCAAGACAGGAATTCTTCTAACCGCACATCACTCCTCAGCTGGTGGCTAGCAGTCAGCTGTATATCTGCCGTTTGTTGGCTTTCGCCTTAGTCTGCAGAGTCAATTCTGCTAATCCTCTGGACCATCATCCAGTACATGATACATATTCTCAATTCACAATCACCTGCACTTGAGCTACGCCCTGGTGCGGGCCTATCTGTCCTGTCAGCCTATTCAAATCTCACGGAACGTGTCTGCACAAGTTTGGAGGGTATGCAACGCACACTTTGCCTCGTTGAAGTTTACACAGTGTTACGTATTGCAGGGCTGCTCACTGACTGCAGCTGCTGCACTGTGCGGAGAATGGGCCTGGGCGATGCGCTTGCGAACACTGATGTGCTGCTTACGTGCACCGCAGTTGCATGCATGCAGGCGTTTACACAATTATGGCTTGAGCAGTTACCACCCTACGAGGGCTTGCCTTGCAGAAGGAGTGACGAGTAGCGTGGCCTCGTGGTTACATACTTTCCACAAACAGCAGCAGCATAACCAGTCAGCCCGACCCATTTGTAACCTCTGCGTCGGTGTATTAGAGCAGGCTGACATACAAGTCAAGCAGGGCATCACGCCCAGTCAGCTGGCAGCAGCTCAAGCTGGTCATAAAGGCTGCAGCAACATGGGCAACAGCAACAACCACAGCGTTTCCCCCTTAGTCTCCCATGTTGTGCGTGAACAGCAGATACAGGTTCCTGGCAGCTATACCGTGCCACATCAAACCAGTGTATCAGCCTATCAACTTGTTGGCATCTTCCGATCTATGTTGGGACATCCGTCATTGCCTCATGGTGCCAAGTCATTTTCCCTGGAGGCCAAGTGGGACTTGCTGCATCTCCTGCTGTTACAAGCAGCGGGAGAACAACAACAGTATGAAGCGAAGCTGCAGCACCTCCTGGATCGGGTGCTGCTGCATCATGCTGCCGACAAGGTTGCACAGGTTGGCCTTCACTTCAAGGAGCTCTGGTTTTGGCAGCTGAAAGCCAGCATAGCAGGCAGCAAGCTCGCTGTGGTTTATGGCTTGCTTTTACATTGTAGTTGTCCCTCACCAGGTGTGTGTGCCTGCTCTTCCACGATGGCGACACTTTCAAGCTCCTGCCAAATTGCACTGTATCCTGAGATGGCTTGATCGACTGAAGCAAGTACTTGAATGCCTCATCTGTGCCTTGTTGCAGGTACTTGTCAACCCACATGTGCCACAGGTCAACAAGCAGCTGGCAGAGCAACGATACCAGCGGCTTTTCAGCAGCTGCAGAAGCACTATAGAAGCTTGGGTGACAGCCACATGCCAGGGGCAGATATTCCAGCTGCTGCAGCCCGTCATGCAGGGTGTAGTAGATGCGATTCAGTCATCAGTAGCAGCTGGTAGCCCTCAATCAACCACAAGCAGTAGTGGAAAGCTCATGGAAGCCTCTGCTCTGCAGGTAGGGCTATGGCAAAAGATCTCAATGCAACAGTGGTCAACAAGGTTGCCAGGGTCACTTCATGAGCTGCTCATCAGCACAGGTAGCACAATATCATGAGCTGCTCATCAGCACAGGTAGCACAATGGAATTACCATTAAGAGTGCACAGAATATTGTATAAACAGGCAACAGCAAGGATCCGCTGCCATCAAATTCAGATCTGGTTCTAGAATATCGGCAACGAGGCAGCTGGTGCTGCTCTGCTCTTTCTAACCCCTCTTGCAGGTGCTGGAAGCTTCATTGCCAGCAGGTTGGTCACTCATACCCAGTCTGCACCTGCTAGGCGCAGATGGTGCAGTATTCCAAGTGGAACAGGGTTGCAAGTATGAGGTTGATATGCTTGTGTTAGATGATCAAGGTGTAGCAGTTGCAGTTGTTGAAGTGAAGCTGGCAGCTGCAAATCCTCTGATGAGCCTCTTCAATGACGTCAGCGCACTGTTGAACCTGGTAGACCGCATATCAGGCAGAACTGTGACTGGGATCACCAAGTCAGAGGTATCAGGTACAGCAGCAGCCAGCACAGCAGCAGTCATTGCAGCGGCAGCAGCTAATGGCAGCAGTGCCAGTGGTCCTGTGCTAGCCAAAGCCCGGGCAGCAACGTACACAGCGCCCTTCGGTGAGCAGACCTGGCGGGAGGTGCATGTCAAAGTGCATGAGGACGTCACACCATTGTATATACTGGGAAAACAAATTGGGGAGGCAGACATAGTCAGAGGCCTGGCTTCACTTGTAGATAGCTCAGCACTCAAGCTTCTGGCAAGGTCAGCAAGCACATGTGTACGGGCACTGGCACCTTCAGCACAGTTGCTGCAGCAGGAACATAGCCATAGACGCCTTGATGGTCAGCAGCATATAGACCAGAAAGCATGTTTGAATGTCGGGGCTGCAGGTGATTCTGCACTGCAGCATACACATGCTTCTAGCAGCAGTATTATGCGCAGAACAAGCATGGAAGGCTCTGGTAGCAGGACCTGCCACAGGGTGGTGGTGGAGCTTGATCAGGACATGCAGGATGCCATAGCAGCACAAATAAACAACAGAGTGGAGGTGTTGCAACGCTGCAAGATCTACAGTCTGAGTTGTGAAGGCCAGTTGCTGGATGCTGCTTGTGCTCCTAGAGCAGTCTCCTAGGTCCTGAGTCTAATTAAGCCCATGTCTGGGATGAAATCTTGTATCATCAAACACTCGGTGTTTGCTGGCTCCTGCAGTCACGGTAACATAGCCAATGCCTCACATCTCCGTCTCCAGCTGCCACAAGTGCCCCACACGAACTATACAACAGTGACGAAAGGCTGAGACTTTGGAGCACGACGTATGGTGCATCAGACAAACACAGGTAAACAGACAGTCAGAAGGACGTTGACCCCACAAGGCCCTATGGGCGTCAGTCACGTCAGTGACAGCTGGGCTAACGTTTTATCTTCTTTTGTGGGAGGTCATGATCATCATTGATGGCAAGCAGCATCAGAGATTGGGGTTTGCTCAGAACTCGCAAGCGCGCGGTTACGGAGTGAACCTTTTCAACTCTGTTTCGCACACTCAACCGCATCTCCCGTGACTATCTTAAACAGTCATACACCAACTGCCTTACTGCTGCATCATTGTGAAGCAAAATGGCACGTATATTACTTCTGTGATGGTAGCAGACGAAGGCCCGTACATCATCTGCAGACGCCTGATCGAGGCAACAGCATCGGAAACGTCATACGCGCAACACCACTATGCCACCCATGCCGCTAGGGCTCACACCGGACTGTAGGGGCGTGGTCATTGGCGTCGACATTGGCAGCAGCTATATGTGAGTTGAGTTGGCCGTGGGCACCAACTGATATTGCATTTTTCCTCCATCTTTTGATCCGACAAGATGGCATGCTGCTGGCTGACTGCCGTACTGTTGGCACCCTTTATGCTGTGCTGTGAGCAGTGCTGTCCTGTTACATGTCCTGTGCTATGTTTGACCGCAGTAAAGCGGAATATGCCGAAGTCTTCGTGGATCAGCATAATCAGCTGGCATACAGGTTTATGGGGAGTCCTTTCCCAAACCAAAAACCCAGGCAGTCTATAATAAGCTGCAGTGAGCAAAGCCTCAGGTCCTGGACCACCACTCGCAAAGGACCCCAGCACCGCTACAGGCTTCAATATGGAAGGAGCAAAAGCACACGACTTGCGCAGCTCGTGAATCCTAAACGCGGCTTCTTTAGGGAGTATGACGAGGTCGACCCTGCGCAACTTGCTAGGGACACTGGACTGCCACCTGAGGCAGCAGTACCAGATCAAGGCAATTGGATTGCTATGGAGGGTGAGCTTTTGTGCATATGCTGCAGGCAACTCATAACCTGATTTTGTCCCTCAGGCGTAACCAGCCCAAGGGGCGTGATAGCATGTATTCCACACTTTCCTGGCTGCTTTGTAGCTTGCCACCCAAGATGCTTTATGTGGTTCTAACTGCATACGAAGCAGGCTCAGTTCTCACCTGCCAGCGGATGCACTGCTGGTTGACCATGGCTTTCAAGGCAATAACCACACATTGCTCTAAAGACAACAAGGCAATGGCTCTTGCCTGCCTGCAGTCCGTTGTGGCAGCACCAAGCAGAGGTTGTCCATGAATGATGTCTTTGGAGCCATGGTACATGATGTCCTGCTGGACCTCCACAACCTCAACAAGTACAACTGTCTGTTGGCAGTTGCAGTCACAATCCCGCATTCTGTCAGCAAAGCAGGGCGTAAAAAGGCATGGAGTGTAGTGTATGAACAGGTCATGCAGTTCTCCAACAGTCTCCTGAGCAGCAACAGGACACCAACGTACATCGGCATCATCCCAGAGGGTGTGGCTGCTACTCGGGAGCTCTGCCAACAGCACTTGAGGGCTTCTTCGCTGAGGGTCATGACAGTCGATTCTGGTGAGGAAACTAGCACAGTACAGTTGGACTGCTCACAAGTTCCTGCGCTTTGCATCTGCTGACACTTGTGCTAGCGCATCCATCAGCAGCATCCCAGCTTTGCTGTGAAGCAATCTGGTGGTTGCTGTGAGTGTTATCATGTGTACAAGTCACACATTACCAGGAAAACTTGCGCAATCCTTGCCATGACTCGGCTCCAAACGTGTCCCTACTGCTGACCAGATGCTAGGTACCTTGTTCCTCCAACCTGTTTTGGACATTATGTCTTTGCGCAGGCCACAGCACCCTTGATGTCAGCCAGATGACAGTCAGTCGCACCACTTGCCCCAGTCAGGTTGTCAGTGTGACGCGTAACATCAACACAGGCAATGCCTTTTGCGGTGTGAAAGACATCAGTCATGCAGTGCTGGCGAAGCTGCCTGAGCAACTGCTGCAAGACACAGCCCAGTACGCAGCTCAGACTGGGAACCTGTCCGGAGTCAATAACCTGCTGGTGAGTCATGTTTGATAACACCCACTGAAGGCCAAGGACAAGATTTGCAGCCAATGCTGGTGCCTCAGGTGCACTCATGTGATGGTCGATCCTTTCATAGAAGAGTTGTGTGGAGACAATCAAGGGGTTTGATCAAGGGGTACAGTTGCAGTGAGCTCTGTTGTCCTTCCTGTGGGGACTGCACAGCAATGCAAGACAGGTGCTGCTTGTGCCAGTGCTCTGCAGGGCTGTGGGAGGAGCCGGTCCTGCATGCAGCATATCTGGGCCTCCCTTCATACAGCTCAGGCATTGCTGGCCACAACTGCTTACCCATACACATAAGCAAAATATTACGCAGTATCAATCAGCGCGCTCTCAACGCAGCCTGCAAGCAGACAACCTAGTCAATGACGCTATCTTTGCACCTCCTCTGTAGGAGTATGTTGATGAGCTGGTGGTCAATGCCTCTCAGCCAAATTTGACTGATGATGATGTGGTGGATGCCTCAGACATTCAGCTAGCTGAGGAGGCGCCAGTGACCCGTGGCGATGTGGTTGATGCCAGCAGGGTGCTGGTAGTGCCTGCAGTATTGGTGCGATACTGCTGTGTCTGCTATTGTTGCTTCTGCTTCAACCATGGCAGGGTACATCTTAGTGATGCGGGCCTTAAATGCATGACATCGGGCACTGCAGTCTGGAACCAGCAAGGTCCTGGTATACAAAGCATTTGCACCACCATGTACTTGGCTCCAGCTGACGCGCTTCTGCTTATAAGCTTGTGGTTCTAGAACCCTCCCAGATGTCACTACCATTGTGGTGTGTGTGACTGTGCTGCAGGCAATCAAGCGCAATATGCTGCTCAGCAGTCTGTGTGGTCATGAGCCTCCAAAGGTGTTTTATATGACAGGAGGCGGCTGCATGGTACCTGTACTCAGAGAAGCCATTGAGTGAGTTGCAGAATATTGGGCAGCTGCTTGTATTGCATTGCTCACCCCATTGGTTGGTTTCTTCTTCTGATGTCAGTGATCTTGTCCCGGACCCACCAATGCCATCAACACAGAGACAACTCTTGCTTCTTGAGACAGACAAAGCATCCACATGTGCAAATCCTCCCGAACAAAGCGTAGCCAGTTGCGCGCTGCATACACTCTGATTGTGCAGCTTGTCCCGGTGTCCGTTGTACACTCTCCCTTGGCGGCAGGCAGCCCAAGGTTGCCGTGTTACAGTGTTTATTGTGGTGCTGTCACTCAAGTGGAACCAGCGGCCATGTGGACAACACAGTCTTCACCTGCCTACTTGGTTGCAGGAAAGCAGTGCCCCAAGGCGCCAGAATTGAATCCAGCCTTGGCGGCAACCGGCAGTCTGTAGCCAAAGGTGCAGCTCTGCTACTGATTGATGGGCTGATGCGTTTCAGCAAGGAGCAGCTGCTGCAGCAACCTCTCACCACAAGAGCAGCAATGGAAGCAGGGCCTAGCAGCCATGAGGAAGACAGGTACAGGGAGATTTTGCCTGATTTTTGGGCGGGGCCGCTGGGGTGCACTGTAGGAGTCTGGGCCACTTTCACTCCCCAGGAGGTCAACAGGATCCACAATATAGATGAGCTGCAGGACCTCAAGAAGCGGGTCACAGCAGCAGCATTGGACCGGGGCACAGGACTTGATGGACTTCCAGCTCCAGACATGGATGCTCGCAAGCGGCATCAGCGGCAAATGGAGGACTACATAGACCACAGAATAGAACTGGAGCAGAACAGACAGCAGCAGCAGCAGCAAATTCACCAGACACCAGTGATTGATGCTGATGTGCCGTTTTACTACTCACTGCTGATGCCAGACAGCCCTGTACCATGTGCGCCTGTTCAGCTCCCCTGGAAGCTGTGCCGGCGAGCTGACAGTGACTCCCTCAGGATCCAACTGGTGCGGTTGGACCCACTCAAGGCAGAGGTTGAGATCTGTGCAGGGCACTATGAGGTGCAGGCACCACCAAAGGACGAGTACATTCAGATGGCTGTTTCAGTTGATGCAGACGGCAAGCTGCAATGTAAGGCACAGCGGACGCGCAAAGAGCAGAAAATTGATCTGCCAGTAAAATGCATCCACGACACATACGCTGCGCAGAGACGAGACAGACAGCAACGTGTGCACTTGTTGCCAGCCCATGTGCAGCAATTCCTGCGGCAACTCAACGGTGAGGAGGCAGCAGCAGTGGCGCCACTGGCAGCAGATGCTGCCCCAGGGGAAGCAGCAGTACCTCCTCCTCCTCAGCAGCATCAGCAGCAGGGTGTGGAAGTCACACATGCTGCTGCTGCTGATGAGTCACCTGGTGCCCAGCAGAGCAATGCTGATGTATTGAAGCTGCAGCAGCAGAAGAGCAGCGCTTCTACCGGCCATGCAGCTGCTGCAGATGGTGCAGGACGCAATACAATGGCGCGGATGTTGAGGCTGTTGGTGGCTGCAGGCATACCGACAGCAGAAGCTGCTGCACGTGTTCATGCAGAGACTGCTGCTGACGCCGCTGATGCAGCAGGCCCTGGAAGCGCAGCAGATCAGGACATGCACCCGGGCACACCTCCCACAGTCCCAGCAGCAGCTCACAATACGCGAAAGGCTCCCACAGCTGCAACGAATGGGGCAGCAGCTGCAGCAGGTCAGGCGTCTCAACACACCAGCAGCAGGCGCAAGCAGCACACACCAGGTAGACTGCCAGATTGGCTGTCTGCCAACGAGTGCAAACGGGCAAGAAGGAAGTAGCATCATGCGCTATTCCAGCAGCTCTGGCGGCAGCAAGGTGGGATGGTAGTGCTTGCTGTTGTCACCATCCAGACCAGTGTTGAAGCATGATGTTAATTGGCTGGGTTGTCGGTGAGAAAGAGGTGCATGTTGAATCAGTACATTACCTGCCAACAGTTTTCACTTGCAGGTATCTGCCTTGTGTGTTTCTGTATGTCCTGTTTCCGGCCGCTTGTCATGTGTGTTTGTTCATCAATGATCATCTACAAATTCGCATAGATGAATATTGAAGATGGTTGTTTGAGCCTCAGGAGTGTGTTTGCCACACTGCTATGCAAACACAGTTACTGTACAACATTGTACAGTATATCCCCCTATACCTTTTGTATTGTTTTGTTTCCCCAAAGAAATTCCATTGTAGTAGTTTTTAACCTTATGCACACAGGAGTCAGGGGCTGCTTCTGCTGTGCTCTGAGCAGGTTGTAGGTTGTTTACAATTGTGTGTTGTCTGCTGTCTTGTATTGCACCATCAGAGACACTCCTACCAACAATTAGAGGCCAGATGCAAAGCATGTTTTCGTTATGCATCGTGGTTCAGAGTGTTTGGATTGTCACAATCTGATCCGTTCAATTCAACATGCACCATCATTGAAGAGCGGCAATAAAAGAGCCATGCGGTATTAGTGAAATTTGCAGGCAGATGAGCTGTACAAGACTTTCATGAAATGGACAGTAAAGCACAGTGTTTGGTGAAGTTTAGGCGGTCTAGTTGGGGTCATAACAATCTGTGAGACTGCTGAATTCTTGAGCAGGTACAAAGTCGTTATGAACATACAATTAGTCCTCATATGCCATAGTGCATGCCCAGCATTGCTTGCTGCAAGTTCAGCCAAGATAGTGTCAGTCTGAATGTGTGTCTGATCATGGATGTGGTGCAGTGTCCCGCATTTTCTGGAGCAGGGAGGGTCAGGGGAGGTTTTGCTTTGCACAATGTATTGCTCGCCTAGGCAGCATGTGCCCGTCTGCGTTATGACAGTCACATATCATGCTGATGCCTTTGCATTTGTAAGAACTGCTGACAGAATGCGCCAGCTCAGCAGGCAGCTGCGCAGTTTCATAGGGCTAGTAGACCATGCTGTTGAGAGCCATCACGTGTCGGCACAGCATATACTGGCATAAGGATGTTGTTGGTGCTGTAGTAATTTACTATCTTGTTGCCATGGCTGCATGGGTTTGTGCTCAGAGAGATTCAGGTGACTGTGGGGAAGGCTGCACAGTGTGAATCCACGTCAATGGTGAAAGTGCTGTGTGCTTGCTGATATTGCCTGCAGCTGTCTGTGTCGCCTAGTGACAGGCTTCTGCGGGGATCAATTGCTGCCCACCTGCCGCTGACAGGTCCTCTGGGTGGTTATGGATGAAACGCTTGTATTAGGCATGAGCGAAGTGTGCTCAAGACTGTACAGTCATGTACGCATGTCAGCGCTTTTGCCATAGCACTTCAAGTTGCTGCATGGCTCAATTTCCTTTACTGTACTGTACAGTCTAAGCGACATACTACGTTTGAGTCAAATTCCGGTTAACTGTTCCATACGTATTACATCGTTGTTGCTTAGCATGGGGGCTTATAATCATTGTCACGTATGCCACACTGTATGTACATGATGTATACACTACATGCATCTCTTGCCTCTGAAAAAGTGCCAGACCAGTCGTTGCCTCGGTGTCTGTGCAGCATGCTGTACTGCAGATCTGCAGTTTAGCCATGTAACACAATCATGGAGTAGGCATCAAGACATTACACACCAGTGTCTGCAGCCACGATCACTGGGCAATGCGGTGTATCACAAGACTAAATGCAACCAGGCTGGCAGCAGCTAAGCTTGAGCTCCTGCACACTGCCACCAGTGGCTGCAGCCTACGGCCCTGATGCAGCATATGCGTGGCAGAACATGCTGACACTGCAGCAACAAGCTAGCGCTGGAGTAGTGCACTACTCATGGCTGCATGCTTATGAATGGCTCAGTAATATATATTAACTACATATATGGCATAATCAAGTAGATATGTGTTAACCTTTGTTCTTGTACGCGCACACCTTGTGCTCTAATCCCTGTGTACGGTAATACAGGACTTTGCAGCACTGCCACCACAAGCATAATGATAAGACTGTCAAAGCGCTGATTGATCGATATTGCATGACCACTGACTGCAGTACCACTGAGTAACACAACATTTTGATGATTTGCAATAAAGCCTGCAGGACCTTGCTTGTGATAGTACTATACTTGTTGATGCACCGCTGCAACCCAGACTCCAAGCACGAAAAGGCCTAGGCAACATGAAAGTTTCCTGATACCGGTACAGGGCAACATGTGGTGCTAGACAGCATGAGATATGTGCTTGATGGTTTGCACGGTCATGCGCATGAGCTTTATCAATGAGTTTGCGAATAAGCAAGTGCACAACGCTGTGCCGGCTATCTTGCCTCGTCTACATCCACAAACATGACATCAATGTACAGCTGCTGCCACTGCTGCAAACTGTCGACACTACTGTAGTCTGATAAGTGGGGAGACTAAATCCTGGATGACCAGCAACACTGTTGAATCCACCATACACAAGCAAAGCAGGTGATCATGCAAGCTCATCCATCCCTACAGGCATGGCATCGTGCAACAACAGTTTTGACAGTGTCATACGATCTCAGGGCAGCTCAGCACCCCAACTGACAAGTGAGTTGATGGGACAGATCACAACAGGAAAGTTTTGGCACAGGCACAGGCACAGGCACGCGCACCCACCCACGCACATGTGTGTGCTTTTTACCAGTCAGCATATCTGCGTGGAAAAGCAACACATGCACAGACACTACTCTGGATGACCCGGGACAGCTATGTCACCAGCAGAGCGCCTGCCCCTGCAACGTCATCACCATCAACTGCAAGGACAATGACTTAAAAAGGCAAGCTGCGCTGATGGCTGCGCCTGGCGTTTACATGTGATGCCTGTTTGCTTGACTGGGTTCGAATCAGTCATGGATGGCACTGCCCTGCAACAATGCCGCACTAAGCAGCTGCCGCACCTGATCCAATGTAGCCTGGGTGCCACAAAAGCATAAAACATGTCCAACATCCAGCAGTCCCCTCACCAACCACCAACCACCAAACATCCATCATCGCCACATGAGGGTGTGCTCTACAAAAGCAGGCGCTTGCCTGTGAAACCATGTGAGGGACACGGCTGACCTTCTCGCCAGATACAGCCAGGAACACCAACATTCATAATCACCATGTGTCAGGACCCTGATGCTGGAGATAAACGCCACACTATTGACAACCCATGAAGTATTGACATCACAATCATCCTTCAAGTTGCTGAGGCATGACACCCGCTCATTCCCTCCACTGTCGCTGTCTGCCACAACATAACAATCAAGCACACAGAAGCACACCCTGCACCTCGCTTACACAAGACCATCATCATGAACAGCTGAGCTGCTAACTAGCTACTTAACTGAACAGTCATGGACCACTTGGCTAATGAGACCATACCCTGCAGAGAGGGGTGCAGAAAGCAGAGTCACTCCTCTCAGCAGCCACATGTAGGCAACACACTTTGGGGGACAGACAGCGAGCGGATGAGTCGGTGACAAAGTTGACCAAAACAACAAATAACATGATGCATGAACAGTCCAACACCCCGGCATATCTGCAATGCTTGCACTTACACTTGTCACCCCGGCCCCGTGTCCCCAGCCCAGCTGATTGCAATCATGCTGTCAACCAAATACATCGACTCACTGCACAGACTTCAAACAAACAGCACAGACATGTCCACAAAGCACACCTATCAGAGCCTTTGGACTGAAGCTCTCGCTGTCCATGACAATACAGCAACCACCAGAAGCAGCTTCAAGAGGAATGACACCTGTTTTGCTATTACACGATGCATCGGCACAGCACCTCAGAGCAATATCGACGCCCCTGTAACACCTGACAATAAGAGTGCAGGAGCAGTCCACCTACAGCCCCACATCATAGCCTACAGCCTGACAAGGGCCTGATAAGGCACCAGAGAGACCACCTTCATTTTGGTGAAACCCACTCCAGCATACTCATGGTAAAATGGTCTTTGACTGTGGTGACAAAGACAGCAAGAACAATTCAGGTAGGACTGTGGTGACAAAGACAGCAAGAACAATTCAGGTAGGACTGGGGCAATAGAATGAAAGCCAAATCTAGGCAACTAGCACTTCAAGAGACTCCACAAAAGAGAACTAAGGTGGGGCAATTACCGCTACTAGACTGGATGGATGCTGCCTGCTCACCACTCTGCTGTTTGACTGGAGCACGCCACAACCTGGTTTACTGTTGTGCACCGAGTGGTCCATGCTGTTGGCTCAAAAATGAAAGCCTGCCTGCTTCAAGCTTGCAAGTGCTGAAAGTGTCATGCCTAGTTGACCCAGTGGGGCTGTACCTACAGCTGACACCCCTGTGAACTACAGCTAGCTGAGCATCAACCAGGGGCTCAGAGCCCAACAAACAGCACAGTGTGCCACATGCGGGAGTGGCCTAAGCAGTGAAACATTCAATGCCGTCATGTCGCTTGCTGATACTCCTAACCACTGTGACCCCATGCACATGGATCTTGTGGTAACAGAACAGGTGTGTCTGAGCAGCGCCTCATTGGGGGTACATTCAGAACACACATTTGAGTGTCACAGTTTCTGCAAGACAATACTGTTATCAACACAGACAGTCTAGAGGGGTGTGTTATAAAGTGCCTTTGACCAATGCAGCCAAGTAGCCCATTCTAGACAGCAGCCAACGCAAGATGGCTCACCAATCGCAGAGTCAACAAGCAGTCACAGAGCACTGGATGGCAGATGGCACAGCCACCAGGCTGCCTGCTTCAATCTTGACAACATCAGGAGCATGTCAACAGCAAATGACGTAGCTGTCATGTTTTGACACAATACAGCTATATATCTGGTGAGGAGCCACGGTGGCCATGCAGCACTATAGGCTATTCAATGGCAATGCTGCCGTGCTAGAATATGTTACTTCCAGCACATTGCACAAGCCAGCCCCGTACCACATCTCTGCATGACGCAAGAGACTTACATTCAACATCAATACTCACAACACAACATGACCTACAGCACCCGCAAGTTGATTTGTTATTTGCACAGCACGCTAAAATGCCAAAGCACGCTCAAACAAAAAAACTGACAACACTTCACTGCACACATCACGCAATGCGCTGATGTGCTGCCGTGTAAAATAGCAGACAACCGATCCCACCCACTCCTTCATCCTGAATCTCTTGCTGCTGTCTGCTTCTCTGTACAGAGGAGCAGACATCACACATGTGTAACACATCACCGGCCCGCCAATGTTCATCACCAGTGAAAGCCTCTCAGATGATGATGGAGGGTGATCATGCTGATGACAGTGCATATCAACAAGGTACAGCAACAGGCCACGAACAAGCTAAACAGACCTGACTTATGTATGCATTTTGATGCATATGTATGCATTTTGATGCATATGTATGCATTATGATGCAGCAGGCACATGATGCCAACAAGATCAGTGTAAAGGCATACGTCATCACTGGCATGGCTAGGACACCAAATCTGCCATGCCTGGTGCGCATAATCAAGCCAACAACCTGAGTGCTGTGATTCGACCTCCCAGGCCCAGCCTCAAGACAAAAACCCCGAGTATGTGATCACCACAAGTGGTTAAACAATGGCCAGCTGCTGTGCTTCCATCCATCTAACCACACCTGTCTACTGGGCACTCAGCCTTTTATCACAACAATCAAGACATGCTCGTGGTTTGTTGCATGCTTCCTCAGCGGTAAAAATGCATGAAGTCTTCTCATCACTGAACGGCATTCTGTGAGTATCAGTCAATACAAAACGAGGAGTCTGACGCTTTAGCAGATAAACGCTGCTGCACAAGTGCACCTGCATGCTCTGTGTTGCCGAAGAGAAGGGTAGCTGAGCACAAGGCAGGTAGCTGAGCTGTGCTCACCACGACAAATCTACCTGAGCTGCAGTAGAGTGCACAACCTGCTGGCGTCAACTGTTGCAAACCTAGTAACCTCTGCAATGCTTGACTTAGTTTCTTGTCACGCCTGCTGTCTGTGTTCACCTCCCCGGCCTGCATCGGTCACAGCAGCTCACACCACAGTCCCCTCACAGACAAAACAACAGAGACCATGAATCCTACTCCATCAGCCACCAAAACTACTGGGCAATTGAGCCACCACACCTTGACGGCAAGTGACTGTCATCAGGTGCAGCTGTGCGGTCATGTACCGGAACCAAACAACAGATCCCATACTGCCTCATATGTCACTCATCATAACAAGCAAACCTGACAGAACATCACAGTTCACAGGCTGGCAATCGGTATGAAAAGGGTCCAAGGCAAGTGCAGCTGCACACAAGTAACATAACAAACAGCAACAGACTGCAGCAGATATCCACCCAGAATGCAGCAGTCCTGCTGATGAGAGATGCGAAAAGAGTGACCAGGTAGGCAGACCTGTTGTATGATGCATCTGAGTGCATGCAGACCACCACACAACATTGTGAAGAACACATGATAAGGCCTGAGCACATGCACAACTTACATCAATCACACATTGGTAGGCACAGCAACCAGATAACTGTCTTGTATGCGGCTCTGACAGGCAGACAGACACCTTAATCCACAGCTGCATGTTTGCTTGCAGGTGCAGCACACAACATAGAGTCACATCGCGTGTGTTGCACGCCACCTCACAAACACACCAGACAAGCAGGTTCTGCTGCTACTGACATCAATCCTACTGACTGTTGCAGCTACAACTGGCCAAACAAGATGGCCAACAGGTAATGAGACATAACATATCGCAGAATGAGCAATGCAGCAGTCACACTAACCTTGATGTGTACCCTGACCTGGCACTTTGCAGTGTATCAAACTCCCCAACCACTCATTACCCACACATGCACACCAGCTGACAACACATCGACAAGTACAGCTAACACAAGCCGCACCCAAACCCACGTCTACTGCTGCTGCTACTGCTACCACTGCTCAGACATACTTCACACCGGAATGGAACAATCTATCGACTCCACATCATTCTGTCATCTGTTGGCGGCCCTGCTGCCTGTGGCGCGTCTCCCCCGTGCACAACATACATGCAGTGCAGATGACCATCATCATCTCCAGTACTGGGAACCTTCAGGTTACAGGCCCCGGTACAACTACATAACAGTCAAGTGACTGGCTGGAAAACGACTCATCTACCCCAGCATACAGGGATGACAATGTAAGGATAGTAATGCTGCTGTCACCAGAATTGTGTCCCTGCCACAACTGGTGCTGCTGCCGCTACTTTGTGCCTGAACCAGGCACTGCCGCACCACCCAATAGCATCGCAAACAGCTGCTGCTGCAAGGCCAGCTGCTGCTGCTGCTGCTGCTGTTGTGGTTGAGGCTGTGGCGGCTGTTTCACCAGCTGCTGCAGCTGACCAGCTTGCTGCTGTGCTAGGTGCTGTAGCAGCATCTGCTGCTGGTGCTGCTGCTGTTGTTGCTGCAGGAGGAGCTGAGCAATCAAGTGTTGCTGCTGCCCAGCCTGCTGATGTGCTGCTGTCAGTTGCTGCAGTTGTTGCAGCTGTTGGGCCGCAGCCACCGCCACCGCCGCAGCAGCACCCGCACCTGGCACCAGTGCAGCAGTGGCAGCACCGGCTGGTTCTGCTGAGTGTGCAGCAGGTGCAGGCACTGCTTGTGCTGCAACAGCCTGGCCAGCAGTGGCAGCAGGCGGGGGAGAAGGACCAGAAAAACCACCAGCACCACCAGCAGCAGCAGCAGGGTTCCAGGAGCCCCAGACGCCAAATGAAGAGCGCCTTTCCCTGCCGCCATCAGAACCCACTGCTGCTGCTGTTGCTGTTGGTGCTGCTGGTGGTGGTGGAGGGAGGGGTGGTCTCATAACAGCACTCCCATGAGCAGGAATGGGCCTGATGGGCCTGGGGACCTCAACATCTGCATCTGCATCTGCATCTGCTGCTCCCGCTGTGCTGGTGTGAGGCAGCTGACTACCAGCAGCAGCAGCAGCGGCAGGTGGAGGAAGGAGGCGTCTGTCAGGTTTCAGGAGCGACGTTGTCTCACCAGAATCAGCATTGTCAGGTGAGCTGTTGCCGCCAGCGGCACCGGCATCATCCATGTCGGTGTCTGCCGGGTCATCAGCACCCTCAACATCAAAATCAAGGTTAGCAGCAGCGCCTGACTCATCCTTGTGCCTGGCAGCAGCAGCAGCAGCAGCAGCAGTCGCAGTACCGCTGCCAACACCGCTGCCAGTGTCTCCGCTGCCACCTGCTGCCGCCCCAGGTCCGCCTGCCTGCCTGCTGCCCTGATCATCTGCTGCGGCGGCTGCTGCCAGATCAGAGGGCCACAGGCCCGTTTGTTGACCTGCCCTCCTGGCAGCTTCAAACGATGTCAGGTATGACAGAATATGTGACGCTGCTGCTGCCGCCGCTGTATTCACGCTGCTGCCAGGCCCAGGCGCTGCAGCAGTGGTGTTTGCAGCTGCAGGTCCAGGGAGTGAGGCCAGCAGTGCCAGCTGTGTGTGCAGAACAGCATCATGAGCTGCCGGGGTACCCAGACCAGCACCTCCTCCTCCCCCTCCTTCTGCTGCTGCTGCTGCAAGCGCACCGAAAGGATTCAGCATTGCTGCAAGAAACTGTTGCTGCTGCTGCCGCTGCTGCAAACCCAGAAGCAGTGCCAGCCAAAATGCAGTTGCAGGATCTTGGCCAGCAGCAGCAGCAGCAGCAAGAGCAGCTGGAGCAGCTGTGGCAGCCATGCCTGTGGATGTTGGTGGCTGATAAGGCTTGAAGCCAGTTGCACCACTGCCACCTGGGCCACCGCCACCAGCAACAGCAGCAGCAGCAGGAGCTGCAGCAGTAGAGCCTATTGCTGCATCCACTCCTGCTCCTGCTCCTTGTGGCAACAGGCCTAGGAGTGCCAGATACTGCAGGACTGCCAACTGTTGTTGACTTGCTGCCAGCTGCTGCTGGCCCAGAGGTGTGTCACTGCTGCCGCTGCCGTGCCTGGCAGCATGTTTGTGAGATCCATGATGATGGTGGTGATGATGATCATGATGGTGATGGTGGTGAGGCTGATGATCATGTAAACCCTTTTGCTGGTTATGCAATCCTATGGGTTGACTACTTGGTTGGTTCCTAGCCAAGGCACTGGCTTGATTGTCTGCTGCTGCCTGATGACTCCCTCCACTGTTGCTGCCGCTGCCACTAGCTTGCACAGCAGCAGCAAATTGAGGTGCAGCACCGCCACCAAGGCCTGCTGCGGCCGCTGCTGCTGCTGCCAAGGCCGAAAGTGCAGATAGATTGGACCCTGAGTCTTGTTGCTGGTGCTGCTGCAATAATGCTGCTGTCTGATACTGTTGACTTGCGGTCAGGTATGCTGCTGCTGCTGCTGCAGGATTGCTCAAAGCAGCTGCAAACAGCTGCTGCTGCTGCTGCTGGGGTTGCTGTTGTTGCTGTTGCTGTTGCTGCTGCTGCTGCTGTGCCAGCCAGCTGTACTGCTGTAGCGCCGACACCAGCTGGGTCTGCTGCTCCTGCTGGGTCATATGTTCCTGCTGCTGCTGTTGCGCAGTCTGCATGGCCTGCTGCTGCTGCTGCTCCTGCTCAGCCTTCAGTGCCTGCAGCATTCAACACACCCACAGCATCAGCAGGAGTACCCCAACAGATGACACCTCCCAAATCTGTCCCGCTGATCACCTGGCACCAGCCACATCCTGATTGCAATCAGTACCCACAATCAAACATTGATTGCAGTGTGACCCCTTCAACTCACTCTCCCCCCTTCAGAGCCCACCCCCCTTAAGCTCCTGCCTGCCTGCCCGCCTGCCTGCCTGCCACTGCACTTCAGTGGTGCCCTGCCTGGCTCACCTCTGCACTGCGCTCAATGTGTTGCTGGATTGCCTGCTGCTGCAGCTCAACCAGCGCATCCCCAACAGGCAGCGCATCAGTGGGCTTCAGACCAGCAAGCTTGCGAAGCGCCAACCTACAGAACACCACCAGCAGCAGCAGCAGGAGCAGTGACACAGGCTGCATCATACTGCGCCCATTCAAAAGCACTGTCCTCTAACATTTCTCTCACACACCTGCCAACACTACTGGTGTAGCAACAAAAGGTGCAGGTTCACACAAAACTGCAGCAGAGCGGGGTCTGTTGGCACACACAGTCCTCAGCAGCACCTCAGCCCTATCAGCTGACTAAGCAGCCTAAACCCTGTCCTAAGTCATCGTCCGCTGACCCCTGAGACACCCCACCTGTACTTCTGCAGGTGACTGGCCACATTCTCTCGCGAGAGCCAGGGCTCCTGCAGTGCCAGCAGCAGCGCCTTGGGTGTCACCTGGTCAACACCCAGCGCCAGGGCAGCGCGCTGAAACCTCAAATGCAGGGAGGCATCCCACACCATACGAGTGGTGCGATGCTGATTGGCAGCAGCAAGCTGCTGTGCCTGCTGCTGTTGGGCTTGCTGCACCTGCTGCTGTTGGGAGTGCTGTTGCTGCTGCTGTGTCTGCTGCTGCTGCTGCTGCTGCTGTTGTGTTGCCTGCTGCTGTGCAAGTGCTGTTGCTCCTGCCAGTGTGCTGGGATTCTGCGGTGCAGCCGGGGGTACAGCAGCTGATGCTGCAGGAAAGTTATTGTGTCGCAACACCTGCTGCAAGTAGAGGAGTTGCTGCAGATGTTGCTGCTGCTGATGTTGCTGTTGCTGAGACAGCACACTGCCACTCAGCAGAGCTGGCTGCTGCTGCTGCTGCTGCTGTCCTGCAACTGCCAAGCCTGCCGCTACTGCTGCAATTTTCGTCGCTGCTGCATCTGCTGCTGTAACTGTAGAAGCCGGGAGCAGTGTACTGCTGGACTGCCTGGACCAGGGTACAGTACTGCCAGGATCAGCAGAGCCAAAGGCTGCAGCACTGTGGTCTCCTCCGGCAGATGTACCAGCAGTACCAGCAGTACCAGCAGGTGCTGTAACAGCAGCTGCATCTGCAATGCACTGTAGGACCCCACCTGCCTGAGGCACAGCAACTACTGCTGTAGACTGCGGCTGGTATGGTTGGCTTCTGGGATGGTCTGCTACTGCTTTGCGCTTTGGGCTGCGTGCTGTATTGCTGTCCTGTGTGCCATCAGCTTCTTGTGGACGGGGGCGCTTCTGGCTGCTGGCAGGTGCAGCAGCTCCAGCAGAAGCCGCTTCAAGTGCGACACGCTGCGGCTCGAAGGCGCCTGCTGTGTCTGCGACAGAATCCTGAGGTCGCGGCACTGCAGATATCTGGGCAGGATTTTTGTTGGCTTCTGCTGGCAGCATGGTCAACAAGCTGCTGCGGCGCCTTTGCAAGCTTGAGCTGGTTCTCAAAATCTATGACTGCCACTGCTTGCTGCTTTCCGTGGCTTATCTCCGCATTCCGCATGCCTGTGGCCAATGCAGGCTCCGATGTCCACACACCCCTGTAAGCATTACTCGCAGCTTGAAGCTGCGTGACCTACCACAGCAGATCAAACAGACTATACAACCCTACAACTGTTCAGAAAAGCTCGCCACCGTAGCGGAGCGGCAAAAATTGGTAATATCTTGCGACAGACACCCGGACGAGATGGTGTGTCGAAAAAGCGTGTAGGCTGCTTTTATATGCCACGATGCACGTATGGCTGTGCCGAGCTCGCCCCAGCTGCATAAAAATCTGACAAGGCAATATTCGCCCAGATATGGCAGTTTTTGGCTGATAACATTTGCGATCGCATAGGCGTCTAGCTAGTGTTAAGATTGCAAAAAAGTTGTGCCATCAGCTCAGGATCCTGCACCCCTTGATCCTACGCCACGTGCACACAAGCTTCCTTTGTCTGCATCTGACAGAGCTGGTTACACTAAGAACTTGCTGCTTCTGTAATTACAAGCTGTCAAATGGCACTTTCCTGCGGCAGGAGTAGTGGGAGGTGGTCCAAGGGCGGCAGTGGCTATATTATCGCTGTAGTGCTGTTGTTACAGGAGCAACGCAAGGTCGCTTATAGGCACAGCCATGTAAAATCCCGATGTCGATAAGGAAGTGACGTGTCATCCCATGCCAGGCTGGATTACGACAACAAGTAGATTGTGAAAGCAGCTTGCTTGCTGAGCTTGATCAAACTCTGCCAGGCTGGCCCATGTCACCACAGTAAATCTGCATTGAGTTGCTTGCTGCATCAGCTAAGCTTTTTGTACATTATGACCTGGTCAACAACACAAAATAAGGCCTGGCACCTGGCTGAACAATATTCCTGATTGGTTGGTTGCATGGTCAGTAGTATCTTGCTTGGTCTCAGTTTATAAAGCTGCACCATTCATCTGCAGACACTGTCTCCTGCCTACATGCATTCATATTATGTGCAGGCTGATGGGAAAGGTTGACATACCATACCAACATACAGTACTGAACTTGTTGCAACACAGCTTATCAATGCAGATGATGTCTGACTAAGCACAGGTTTCTGCAAGGCTGACAAAGCGCAAGGTCCTGGCTCCCTCAGCCTTGTGCGACTCATGATGCTGTGCAGCCGATGTCATCAGGTAGTGAACACATGGTCTGAGAAGGCCCCCTACAAGTGTGCTTGCCCAGCAGCACTGACTTGCTTCACGCTAAGTACATCACGTACTCATTGGCAATGAAGGAGAAGAATGTATCAGAGCTCAAATCATGTGCATGCAAGCTGGTAAAGCGCAAACCTGCTGTGCCTCAGCGCATACATGATGCAAGGTGTTTTCGGACAGTAGTAAAAATTTAATAAACGACTTCTACATACATGATGTGCTGCGTTGCGAAGAACATACTAAGCATGCAGTGCATTGATGCTTTATAAGGATCCATCAAAGGGCCGTTTTCCAAACTGAGCTTGGTGAATGCCGCGGGCTGTTGGGACTGTGCGTAGGGCACCCAGCTGGTTGTAACCCAGTCTCGCTGTTTTGATGTTGTAATCACACCATGTAGTCGCCAGCCCGCCAGCTGGCTCTGTTAAAACGTCAATGGTCGTTGGATTCTGTTGGCCACAATTCTTGCATTCACATTTGAGTATCATGTATTTCAAGTAGACTGGTAAATCACACCAGCAAACCAAAGAGAAGAAATCATAACTCCTGCACCAACTCCAAACACGTCATGCTGTCCCATACACCAAGGGTAGTTGTTCTTCTGCTGTTGACATGCACTATAACTGCACACAAATGCCCATCAACTGATCCTGAGCTGATGTAGCCACATATCTGTCACAGATGCATGATGCATTGCCTGTATGAAAAGATGCACAGCTGATGGACTATGGGAAAGGAAGTAGGATTTTGTGGTGTAAATCCAACGCTTCAAGAATACCTGCGCATGTCAGGAGCAGTGCCAGGTGGGCGCCAGCAGTGGGCGTCTTCAGGCCAGCCTGGTGAGAAGTTTTGCGGCCTTCCTGGTGTCCAGCACTGTTGCTGTTGCTGCTGGCTCCTTTGTAAATGACTGGACCTTCCTCTTTGCCGCCTTCTGCTTTTCTGTTGGCACTTGCACGTCCCAGGCCAGACCCAGCACTTGCAGGAGACATATGAAGCAGTAGGTGAGGTCAATCTCATACCAATCCAGACCGTGACGGGCACTGAAGGGAAAGGCCTACAGGCAACCACAAAGACCAGCAGTAGTTGGTAGAGCCATATGACAGCAGCATCCAGATTATAGCGTAACGCCAAGTCATGCAGGACACAAGTTGCGACACATCAAGCCTGTCATCAGGTGAACGCCAAATCCACCAAATGCCAAATGATCAACATCAAAGGCTCATTTTGCCGTGATAACCAGCCTGCTGACCACTTAAGTTTGCTGGCCCACTGAGCAGGCAGTCACAGGACCTGGCTGCATCAAGTCGGACTATCACAGAGGTGGCAGCAGAGGTGGCAGCAGATGTGGCGGCAGCAGCGGGTGCTGTAACACAAGAATGGACTTGCTGGTTGGACTGCATTGCTGTCCAACACATTGCAGCTCTCCAAGCAGAACTTATGAAAGCTGCCAGCACCAAATGCTGCCAATGCTGATGGCTCCAAGCTGAGTCAGCAGTCACTCGGTGGAAGCTGAACAGCAAACAAAGCGCTTTATCTGAACTTGCCAGCGCTCAACATATGAGGCGTCAATACAACTTACTCATGACATCACTTACATGGTGCCCATTGTGCCATCCTTCTCCGGCTGTGAGTGCAGCCACCCACCAGTTGTTTCTGCTCAGATCATTCGTCTCAAAGGGCTGATACCCCCACAAGTGAGCAGCACTGTTCACTGAAGTGGCACAGGAAGAGGGACCGGCCGGCAGGGAAGGGAAAGCACAGGTGCTTGAAAGATGCAGTTTGGCAAGTGCAGTGCGCTCAACTGGGCTGCTACCAGCTATAAGTTTGAGTAGAGCTGTTTTCAGTTTGTGTGTTTGCGTAGATGCCGAACTCCTGCAAGATGTGTTACGTCCACTGATGCTGGAGTTCATGCGGACATGCTGCTGTTGTGACCTGTCATACTGTACTGCATACCTGCAAAGGTCACGTGCCATCCCCACACAATGGGAACTGCCAGGGTCCAGCAGACACCCTCAGTGCCCAAGAACGCCTGAACACATTTGTCAAAGGGTCACAGTTACAGCCACTGTTAGGGCATGTAGTGCGCTGATGAGACACAGCAAAGTGCTGGGGTTATCCATCAAATGCTGCCAGGTGTGCTGCACAGCATGGGAGTGATATGCGGTGTTGTCTGCAGCTTGCAGGACCGCTTTACAGGTGTCCCTGTGTCTACACAGCCTGCCTCGCTGTACTGCTGCTGTGCTGTGTTGCACACCTGCGTGATGAGGTGTCTGGCAATGAGCTGCCAGAACCAGGTGGCCTCCAGGAATCTGTAGAACCACTGGCTGGAGAGGTCTGTGACGTTGGAGTGGTCCAGGGTGGTGCGCTCAACCTGGGCCTATGCAGCAGCAAGAGTACATTCGGCACAGCACTGTCACCTGAGTGATATGCTAAGCTTGTTTGGGATTGAGCACAGGTGCATAGGCAGGCACCTTGTTGGATCTTGTATGCCTAGAGCCCGGAGAAGAGGATTTGACGGCGCATATACTTCTGCAAATGTGCCAGCCTAGGAAGCACCACAAGTGTATAACTGTCCAGTATTCAGGGTGCGTGCTGAAGGCCACTCTTGGCAGGCACTGCCTTGTGAAGAGACAGGGCTATGCGGGCCTTCATATTTCCGTGCGCCCACAGTGTATGAGTGCACAGGACCAGCAAAGGGCTTGATGAAGGCGATGCCAGACAGCAATCGCCTTTGCCGCACAATTATCATGTGCAACTGTTGGCTTTTCTGCGGCAGCTTCTTGGTGCTGCTTCAGAAGCACTGCTGCTATTCTTCCCATAATCATTCACCACTGTTGTCTGCTGTTGCACGTGCAAGAAAACAAGTCATTTGGGCGCGGCACACAGGATCCAGAACACCAACAGCCTGTTGCTGAGTGGCTGATGGCACCAACTGACCTTCATGTCTGCAAACCAGCCCATGTGACTCCACCAGAAGCCCTCATAAGGTGAATGAGGGTCCAGGGGTGTGTCGCAGTGCAGGTGGTGGTAGCGATGGTTGCTCACCCACTCAATGGGATCACCCTGCCCGGCCTGAGGATAACATGCAGCAATGGGCAGAGACAGTAGACAACGTGCCTTGATAGATGATAATGATGATATGATGATGATAATGATAATAATAATAATAATAATAATAATAATAATAATAATAATAATAATAATAATAATAATAATAATAATAATAATGGTTGCGTGCAAGACAATGCCATGACTGCAACCAACTGCAGGGCTCTAGTGCTGACCCATTTGCTGCCCTTCGGCTAAAGCTTGCCACTGTCATTATTTTGTTGAGCCTTATGAAGCTGCTGTTGACTGCATCCCCTGGCCGCCACAGGCCGTCCTTCCCAGCAGCTGCTGCAGCTCACTTGAGAACCCAGCCAGGCAGCCAGATACTCCATCCACTTTGGCGTCTTGAAGGACCTGTGGGTGAGTTGTCTGTGGTAGCTGTAGCAAATGCCGATGGCATGAGTCAGTGTCCACACAAACAGGGCAGTTGCAACATTCCTCCAGGAGAAGTAGAAGGGAGCCACCTGCATGACAGCAAGACACAAGTTGGCGAAGGCTGCGAACAGGTTACAAATCCTGCATATAATGCTACATTGCAGAAGCAGTGCCTCAGTCAAAGTAGAATGACCATCTCCAGATCAAGCCTGCACCTGGTTGAAGACTTGTGTTGCAGACAACCTGATCCCCAGTCTGGAACAAACAATGAACAGCGCTCACCAGCAGAGCAATGGCATGCATGCCAATGAGCCCAAAGTAGCGCTGGTAGTACATCTGCTTGAGCTTCCTGTCTGCCTCTGCAGCGGTCATGCAAGCAGGTTGTGTAGGCATCATAGGACGGTCTTCTTTGCGGGCGTAGATCCCATCAGTAAACGGCACAAGCACTGCTCCTGGTGTAGATGCTTGAGCCTTTTGACAGCTGCTAATCTGCGGGGTCTTGTAGACCGACAAGTCAGTTGTGCCCTTGAGCTCAGCAAACTGCTGGCTGTAGGATCGGAAGGCTTTGCTTGGCGCCATTTGCTGGGCCAGCCTGCATGAAATCCATATAACCAAGATAATCAGAGCCTCGTGCAAATTTGTACACGCTTTCACACAGCTTTCACAATGTTGACCGATGCTCCGGATCGAACGCGGACAAGGTGCCAGGCTGGCACAGTGCATGGCGCATGATACCCGTGGGTCACACAGACGAACATTGCATTGGTTGCAAACAAACGGCGCTGTGATCACGATCTGCGAATTCAGCTCTTGCGGTTGAAGCCGGAACAACGACCGTATCAGTATTTCACACCTGTTTATAGCTGATATATATTACGCAGAATACGCGAATTATTCCACAAAGTGACTTTGGCACCAATGAAGGCTACTGCGATGCCGGGGAGGGAAGGAGGGACCGGAAGTGCTTGTTGGTGGATGCCGTTGTCGAAGTCACCTCTTTTGTTAATAATCAATGCAGTCTTTTCGATGACTCTTCTGCGTACAAGGACCTGTCATCGTGCGTGACTACCAGCAACGCGATGATCACGTCTCCCGAAGCCGATGCGTTTTAACAGGCCCCATTTGGCTCGGGTCCTTGCCATCATTTGATATTTCCCATATGTCGTTTGACATGTCGGTTGATTGGTAGCAGATAAGCACACAGAACGCTTGACACAGGCACCACACAGAAAAATGAGCACTCTTCAGCACACCTCCAGTAAAGGAACATTACATTATGCTTCCCACAAGCGTGTCAATGCGTTTAAACCTGTGCTCAGGTCGGCCGGATTTCGACAGCCAGTCAGGTGGGGCCCCACTGCGATTGCTTGTTCTAGCAGTCACCTGGGCATGATGTGCGCTCGTTCACACCACATTTTCACCAAAATGCTTTGTTGACTGTTATGTTGACATTCTCTGGGGCTTTCCTCGTTGGCCGGGCCGACACTCAGCACAGCACTGCACCGGGTTGTGGCCAGGGGGCTGTTCAGACACCGCAGCTGGGTCATATGCTAGCGTATTTTTGTTCCCACAGGAACAAGACAGCCGTACAATTTCATGATGAATATGCACGTTACAATAGTGCACCGAGCATGGCAGTGTGTCCAACCACACTCGTGCATCCCCTACCCCAGCAACAGTACCCCGGCTACACAGTCTTGCTTTGACACTTGCTTTTCGTCTAATGCATCCGCAGGCAGGTGGTCCAGCCATGTCGCGCGTCGTCAGAGCCAACAACCAAATCTCCAACAGCATCAATAGCATCAGAGGAGCTAGTGCAAGATACTGAGTTCTCAATCACCAAAATATCTTACGGATCTATCCTCACCCCTCTGGGTGTTGGCCTCATGGTTTACGGGTTTGGAGCTTACTTCACACTACTTCCTGGGACAGACATCTCAAGCATCCTGCTGATCTATGGTTTTCCCATCAGCATCTTGGGTTTTGCTCTGAGTTATGCCCAGCTGAAGCCCGTCGACTGCAAAACCACCAAGGCAGCTTTCAACCTCAGAGACTCTCAGATGACAGACATCCAGAAACAGATTAGGGAGGACTGCACACGCTACAGGTAAGAAATAAAATAGCCATGCTGCACAGGCACGTGGATCGACAGTAGGCAGCTGCATGAATTGCAGGAGCAGCAAGCAGCGATGTTTGCACACTACAGCGTTCAGTCTGGGCAGCCAGCATAGCAGTAAGCATATAGAAGCAGTGATGTGGGGCCAAGCTGACACTCAGGAGCTCAGCCCCAAAGAGGTACATTGTCACCAGCAACAGCAGCAGCAGTAGTAGCTGTCCTGACAGTTCTTTGAACAAATAAACCACTGTCCTTGTACGTTCCAGCATGTATGCAGAGGCAACACTGGCAACACCCCATCCTGCCGTTGGTGTCGTACTGCTGCCGCTTCTGCCACTTGTCTTTGTCAGGTATGGTGATGAACAGCACCTTGATGAGGCCCTGGAGCGCATCTGGAGGTTTGGTCGTGCTGGCAACCCACCTAAGAAGATGTGCCCAAAACTCACAGGACTCAGGGAAGAGGTCGTAGATGTGAGTCATGGCTCAATAGGCAATAGTTATGTCTTAGAATTCGGCCATCCAGACCTGCATAGAGGCTTTGCTGCTGGTGGGCAGATCAGCATGAGCTCTTGAGTGCTCCTCCATCACCTCACTGCAGCCCAGCACCTGACCTACTGTCACACTGCTGCCATGCTGCTGCTGGTGTCAGGGTATGTACTGCCTGACCCTGGAGTTTGCGTCCAAGCTTGAGGTGTCAGTGTGGGAGCAGAGATTGCCAAAGATACAGAGCTTCTTTGGACCAGGTGAGGTGGCAGTGTGTGCAATTCGTGATGACGTACAAGGCATGAGTGCAGAGCAGCAGTCGTCCTTTCTGGATATGAGCCTAATGCACGCTTTTGTTGACAAAGTTCAATGGTGTGGCGCCGTTGTGCTCGACATCACTGCAACTGCTGCATCGCATCAACGCTGTTGATGTAAGCTGGGGGGGGGGGGGGCCGTCCCGTTGGCCCAGCGGTCTCTCCTGCCACGACATCAAAGCCTTCATCACCCTCTTTCATGTGCCGCGCTGCCGCTGCTGCTGCTGCTGCTACTTTTTCTTTCAGGCATTACTGCCAAGCTGCTGGTCACAGATGCAGGTGTTGATATTCAGCTGATCAGTGATGGCAGTGGTGCTGGGCGTGGTGGAGGAGACAAGAAGGACGTGCTGCCTCCTCTCATGCCAGGGATGAAGCCAAGACAACAGTAGATGAGTGAGGCTGCTGTATGCACTCAGTGCACACATACCCTGGCAGCAAACAGTGCAGAGAGGACAGCAGATGCAGGAGTTTTTCGTCTTGACGATTGTTGGCCACGAGGTCTGTATATCCTGCAACTGGGTCAGCTGTTGGGCGTATATTTGAGCGTCATATTCAACCTATCCTGATTTAAGTTGGGTACACAGAACTGGGACAGTAATGTAAGGTGAGTTCAGACAGTAGAGAGATACAATAAACGACCTCACTTATGTTTGCTTGAGCGCCGCCAGTGGTCTATCTAATTTTTCGTCAGTGACCAGCTCCTCCAGAATGCTGCCCAGTTGGTGTCACACCATGGCATCCTCCGAGGGTCTCACGCATGCAGTGTGGTCAGGTTACGAGCATATGTAACAGTAATGTAAGGATGACGAAATTATAAGCAAAGGACGGAAGAATGGAAGGGCTATCCGGCCGTTAGGCCCGAAATCATATGCAATTCGTTTTCCTGCCTGATCGAATCCTCAACATCAGTTGTTTCCAGGGGTTCAACCCTTAGTAGGGTGTTCTAAGACATACATTTTGTCGGTAAAACTGACCTCACACAAGTTTGTGATTACAGGCGCAACCAGACCTGTAAATGCTTCGCTCTGGCCAGAGGTCGCGACAGATAATTCTATAGTACGGCAAATTTTATTCAAACCATCAGTACTTTGCAGCCCTAGCAATTCTGCCATCAGCCCCGCGCCTCAAATCTGCGAAGTAAATTCAAGGTCGCCGCGGATGTGTCAGCATGTTTATCCGCGCTCAATTAAAGGGGAAAACCATCCGAGAACCAGGGGTCGTAAGGCTCAATACTAGCAAGGGGGGTTCAATTGGGGCCACTCAACAAAAAATGGCACCCAAGTAGACCTCCCTTACTGGTACTAAGCCTTATGACCCTGCAGGGTCATAAGGCTTCTCAGCAGCTGCTGAGAACCCCTGATATTTGAAAAAGCATTCTGGAAGACTCAAAACAACACACTCCTTTTTTAACAGGTAATGCTTGGTGCAGGACGTCGGTGCCGTGGCAGCTGGATGGACAGCCAGGACAGCCGAAGCAGGCACAAGCATCATACCAGGGTGACGCCCCAACCCATGTCAGCGCATTTGCCATAGCATCTCCACTTGTTGCATGGCTAAATTTTGTTTAAAACACAAATTTGCACGCAGTATGATGGTGGCATATACAGCTTGCTTGTATGCAGGGTCCCCTTTGTACACCCTTCCACACAACGCCGAGAGCCAAGGCCGTTACTTATCACGTTATGGCGACAGATGCCTGATCAGAAAGCTTTGAAATGAGGCATCTCTTGCCATAACATGATAAATAATGATTTGCTGAAGCACCTATTAGGTAGTACACAATACTTGACAGTGAGCCCCAGTACTGCACTCAGTAATAATCCTTCAAAAAATGAGCCATAAGAATCCTAGCAGAAGCACCTGACCCCCTGTGACTGTTGGATGCTACTTGAAGCCTCAGAGCTTAGCCACATTAAGCGCCCAGCTGATTCCCTGCTGCTTCAACGCCCCAAGATCTTCAGGAGCAGCAGGCAATGCAGCAGCTACTGCCTTTAAAGCAGATGACTCATCTGCTGTTGGGCCCTCAACAAACGCCCCGATCACCTTCCCACCAGCCACCCAGTAAGCCCCAAACTTTGGTGACGGACCGTTGGGGGCGGCAGATGCTGCTGCTGTTGCAGGTGACATGTCGCCCCATGTGATGATGTCTACCGAGGAGTCTGACGACAATTGACCATAAAACTGCCAGCTGAGGTTGAATTCTCTGCTGTAGAAGTAAGGGATGTAGTTGTAAGGTTCTGGATTGGCGCCTGCAAGCAGGGGCAGATCAGGTAGCAGTTCAGTGTGTGGCACAAGATACGAAGACAGGCACTGATAACTGACATTGAAGGAAGCAGCCAGGAAGGTCCAACAACTCCACAAACTCTCAACTTTTAATCCAACTAGTTTTAGCCATTGCTGCGGCCAATTGTCACCACCAGTGCCCACGGCAAACCCTCTGTACAGTGCTTTCAACCACCATTGCAGCCACTGGCAGCACCATTGTGTTGCTAGTAAGCTTCACCCCACTTACCCAGCAATGACTTTGCTGCTTGTGTTGCACTGCTGCGTGCGTGCGTGACGTGCTCCTGCCGGACTGATGGGGCACCAGGAGCAAGCAGCAGGGGGAAGCTAGCAACATCACCAACAGCGTACACATCTGGGTTGCTGGTCTGAGCACACACAGCAGCGGCAACAGGCACAGATTGTCAAGCTGGCAATCATTGCGAGCTGTGCACTCTGATTAAAAGCAATTGCCACTATGCTGCGGGTGCTGCTTGCTGACCAACCAAGCCAGCCCAGCTGCAAAAGAGTTATCGCCACTGCTTGCATATTCTCTGCACACCAGCAGGTTATCCCAAGTGCGTCAGAGCAACAGCCCACTTGCACATGCACCTGGGTCAAGCACACCTCTGCCCTTCATGCCAACCTTCACATCTGCCACAGTGTCAGCATGATCACACCAGCTCAACACATTCTGCCACACCTTGAAGTGACCATCCACCAGGATCCCCCCTGCCTTGTCAGTGTCCAGTTGTCCCTTGACCAGTGAGCTGGCAGGCCGGGCACCAGCTCCCACGACAACAATGTCAGCAGGGAGACTGGAACCATCACTCAGCAGTACACTGCTAACCTGCAAGCAAAAACAAGGACAGTCAGCCATTGAGCAACTAGACATTGAGCCGTAGTAGACCCCTTTGAATATCATTACACTCCTTAGAAATCAAAGGGCGGTGGGCGCAGCATGCAATTGGGGCAGCAACATAATACTCCAGAAATCAATTGAGCATATCCAAACAAAATCAGTGGAACCCATCAAGCTAGTTGCCCCAGTCATGGACATGTTGGGGAGTCCGTCCTTTAGCGGCCACGCTCTACTGCACCTTGCCTCCTTCTCCCTTGAACTCTTTGGCCAGTGTGTTCTTGACCAGCTTGATGCCCTTGGCTGCATAGTACGACTCATAGAACCCAGCCAGCTCAGGGTTGCTCAAGATGCGAGCCATCTACAGCACAGAAGACAGCGATCTCTTCAGTAGGTGCAGTTGGCAGGACTCTGCAGCAGGAACCGTGCATATTTACCACACCACCACCATTGCAAGGACAGGCGACGGCAGAAGCGTCATGCACCGAGTCTTGTCACAATGTGGCAGGAGACTTTGTTGCAGACCGGTGCTCACCAAGAACTGTTCTGGGAAGACCATGGTGACCTCCAGGCCTTGCAGTGACAGTCCAGCAGCAACCTCAAGACCAATGTAGCCACCACCCACCACCACTGCCTGGGGAGCAGGATAAACAGCAGGTGACACACAGTATGATGTGTTTTGGCTGTCCAGGTCTAGGGCTTGGGCAGGCAAAGTATCATCAATAACAATCTCGTCAACCATGAAATACCAGGAAAGCCTATAACAAGGTCAATGAGTTGTGCTACATCCGGCTCGAGTGACAGCCAAGAATCGCTGTACAATAGCCAACAGGCCAGTCAGTACTTTCTAGGCTTGGCATTATGGCATGTGGCCAACGGCCTGAGAATGACGAATCAAGCTCACCTTGTTGCCAGCTGCCTTTGCTGTTTGTACAGCTGCCAGCAGCGCATCAGCATCAGCTACATTCCTCAGGTAGTAGATGCCTGCCAGGTCAGCACCTGGTGCGCCAAAGTCACTGAGACGAACAGGCTGCACACCACCAGACCAGAGGACAGTCAACTTGGTGATTGCTCACGATAATACATGCTACATCTAACGTTGGTGAATGAGAGTGTTGGCTGAGACACAATATGAACACACATTTCAAACCACATCGTCATGGAAGTTCCCAGGCTGGATACTGTTTCCTGAGTCACCTGCGGCGCCCAGGCTGAAACTGCATCACTGACATTCTGTTATGGCCACAGATACAACACTGCCAGCCTACTGCATGCCAGCATATCACAACTACAGCTTCTTCATGCCAGCATACCCACATCTGCTCCTGTGGCAATCACCAACTTCTCCCAGTTGATGACTGACCCAGACTGCAGTGCCAACGACTTGCCAGCAACGTCAACAGACACCACACGTGTTGCGGTGAGGTAGGTGATGCCCTTGTCAGCGTACCAGGCGCCCTCCTGTCGCTCACCACCACCACCAACACAGGTGTGGAAGCCAGGAAGCCGGGCAGCACCTGCGCCAACAGACAACACCAACAGATCGCGCACAATAATTACAAATAGGTTCTATCAAGTGTCCGGTGCCTCTGCTGCACGAAAATAATCTCAGTGCTGAGGGGTCCTCAGACCTGCGTGGCTGTGGTCCAATCTGGTGACGGTGCAGGTCCCTCAGGTCCATCAGGCAGCACTGACTGCCCACAGCCATTAAATCACCAAGCAACTGCCTGCAAAAAACAAGGCTGCTCAGTGACTCACCAGTGGGGAACAGGTACGCCTTTGACAGCGCAGGTCTCTCATACGCAACCACCTAACCCAGGCACCACACAGCAAGGAAAGCAACATTACAGCTTGACTTGTGAGACGGTATTTGATTCCCATGAGACCTGAAACATACGCTTTTGGATATTCAAGTTATGCCCGATTCGCATGAGGTGGCATGTTGTGGATCTGAATGCTCACAGGTTCATCGGTGATGATGCACAACTCTCCAGCCTCGAGGCCACCAGCAACTAGCTCCTTGGCCAGGTAACCAGACGCGTTTCCTCCACCCAAGCAAACATACTTGTATGATTGAGCCATAGTACTTATATGCGCCTGCTTTTGCGCCTGTATGCGCTTGAAATCGCGAGCACGAGACACAGGTGACGGTTGACACCACAGGCCAAAGTGGTGCAGTGGAATACTGCCAGCACGATTCACCACACGAGCATACAAAGGTGTCACTGGGGTCATGCTGTGATAGGCTGACCACGGCTCTCAAGTTCTGGAACGACGCGACGACTCTCTGGTTCTTAGAAGGTTGCCTGAGAGAAATAAGCTGATCAACATGCGTCGCAAATACCTTCACATAGCTCGAATACGAGTAAAATGTGGCAGGCGTCTAGCTTGTGTCGTGGCGACAAGTAGTTGTGTCACTGTACTGCTGATATGGAGTGCATCCTTGACTGGCGCAACGTCTGCAAATACGCTGTTTTTCAAGGTTTATGCAAGCTTCGGCAATGATATGATTCTTGAGCGCAGGTTGCTCCAATCCAAGGCTCACTCGTAAGACCTGGTTCTCCCTGTTGCACAGTCCTCGTCAGCCTACAGTAGCAAGCCTGAGGACATTGGCCAATTATACACACCAAGTGGAAACGTACTACAGTACTGTAGCCACCCTGTGCTGCCAGGCTCGCCAGTCCCATAGGACTGCTGCTATCATAGCCTATGATAGGCTACAGCCCCAGAGCCTTCACTCCTGAGAATGCACCCGACAATGACTTTGCCGCCCTAAGATGGTCGCTTAATGACATGTTCCCCTTCAGCTGATTCAAATGTACCCTGGGTTTAGGCATCTCCATACTCTCAAGTCTTCCAGCATCAGTAAACACACGTCCAATTGCGGCCATTGGCAACCCGGGCTGCAACCCCCAGTCTGTGTTCCTGAGGCCTGGAAGCCCAGTGGCTGCTGTCAGCGAAGGGTTCAACATGGCTGCAGAAGCATCCATGTCGTAGTCTGCTATTACCGGAGCAACTTGCGCTGCGTTGCTCCAGCAGCCGGGCACCTGATGGTGCTGCTGCTGCAGTGCACAACTGGACAGCTTGTCAGCGGCAGAAGCTGAAGCATTGGAGGTCATGATTGGCTGGTGCACCGGCTTGCTGAATGGTGGATTGAATGCAACACTGGAAGTAATGCCATTAGGGCCATCTGCTGGCACAGCTGCTTCATTTTTGCTGCTGCTAAGTTCTCCTGCCATGCTGGTGCTGATCGTACCTGCTGCTGCAGCTGCTCCTGTCCACCTTTCTGCTGTTGCACATGCAATTGATGCCTCCTGTGCAGCAATCGGCCCCAAGCCAATTGTGGAAGCTCTGCTTTTGCTTGTTCGCTGCCTCATTTCAGCATAGCTGGGCAGTGCCACAGCATCCACCGCCGCTGCTGCAGCACCACCTGGCCGGCCAAGTCCGGCTGTGACACTTGTTGCAGTGCCTTGAGATATGTCTGTTCCCAGCCCTGCGACAGACTTGTGAGGTGAGGCGGTGGTGGCCACTGTGACAGCAGCCCTGAGGTGATGCTTGCTTGGTGACCTCGCTTCCCCACCACTGTTGTAAGCACTGCTGCCGAGCGGTGCTGGACCCAGGTTTCGCAGTCTGCTGTTGCTATCTGACGCTTTTCTGTGTGAACTAGCCACTGCTGGTGACAATGATGCACTGCTGGCTGTGGCTGTTTCTGAGATGTGCAGCTGCCTTGCAAGATTGCCCAATTCAACTGCAGCAGATGAACAGATAGCAAACAAGCTGTCATTCAGAGATTTGTGCATCAATAACTGCCTGTTTGTCTGTTGCCATTGTGCATGAGTTGACACAGTGGATGAAAGGGCTTGTGATGCAGTTAGATGTTGAGCCACTTGGGGTTTATATCAGTGGGATAAGGCACGATGCAGCAAAACTACTGCACCACAGCTTGCTGTGTGCATGCTGCAGGGCAATGGGTATGCACCACACAATGCATGTTTTGTGTGGCAAGAAGCGACCACCCTGACAGATACAACGTTGGTTCATCCCACCTGCCCCAGTGTGGTTGGGTGACTGTCTCGTGAGCTCGTGAAGTTGAGCCTGCAGGCGCATCAGCAAGCTACTGGTCTGGGAAACATACTGCCTGTGTGCCACTTGCAAATCTGTCAGCTGCTGTTGTGTCTCTGACAGCTCCTGCTTACTAGTAAATACTTGCTGTTGCAGCTGGTGACTTTGCTGTGATGCTGTGCTGTCTTCCTGCTGCTGCTGATTCAGCTGCTGCTCAAGGGAGTCAATCTGCAAGGGAAGAAAGCAAGCCCTAATTTTGACCATTCATGCGTCTCTACCTGGCACATGCATCAGTGCTGCGCAGCTATACTCATGTGCCTCTAGGGCAGGTAAAGAAGATACAAGGCACAAACAACAGCATGCACACCGCAACAGTAGGCCAGTGGAACAGTCACAATTTGCCTGTATGCAGGGTTCCCCTCTGCCCTCCCTAAGGCAAGATGAGGTTTGTCTCGCAATACGGTCTGACAGTAAGCTTGCGCGCACCTTGTCGAACAGCGCTTGGAGTGTTGCACTTGGCACGGCAATGTGACCTGCTGAGACCTGTGGGATCCCCTGTGCTGCGTCTGCATTCACCACCACCCCTGGATGCCTCAACATTTGCTTTGAGCGAGTCTCATGCTCACAACCATTGGTTCTCGTTGTGTTGGCAATATCCCCAAGCACTGCTCGCTGGTGCAGAGGGCTATTGGCCGCATCCTGCCACTGACAGATGTCATCATCAGTGTCATTATCAGACGGCCCTTCCCTGCCTGTCTGCTGCTTCTTCATTGCCATGCAGCGTGATTGATGCACAAGCTCCTTTTTACTGTGGCTGTCATCATCGCTGTCTGTTTGACTGTGGGTTTTTGTTGAACCTACGCTTGGAGTGTACCGAGAACAAGCACTGCCTGATGCACACAGAAGCAGCAATCCAGCCCAAGGCAGCACCTTAAGAACTTGAGAAGCCTTGATCTCAACCCTCCCTAAGCAAGCAACGGCACTGCAACGAACTTTGTGTCTACAGCCCTGCCTGCTTGCTGTTGCAGGGTGAACTGTAGGTGCCTGGCGCCTTCTAGCGTCACTCACCATGTGAGCAGCTGAGCCTGTCCAACAGAGCCACGCCTGGTTGGTGTTTGGATACTCTGGACAATCTACGCCTCAGCTGCGTGACACAGCGATGAGCTTCATGAGCCTATCAGCAAAACGATTGCCACTATGGATAGGCTGCTGTTCGCATGCGAAGTATGGTCTGAACCGTACCTGTTCTTCCGGTGACAGCTTCAATTGGGCGAGATCATGGATGGTATCGTCCCAGTCTGGTTGCTGCAATAGTTGATATGGCTTCTTCACGAGCTTTTTTCTGGCAGCTTGTTGGTACTGTTTTCTAAAGTATCTGCGCCTGGCAACTGGCTGCATCTGTTCCTTAACGTGTTACCTCGTGAGTAGAAAGGTGATAGCACAAATTGCGTTGAGGTAGGTGCACAGGGCGTGTATTGTAGGTCAGTATTTCGACAGGGGATGCATCAGTACGGATGACCAGCGCCTGGCGCAAAGTCTTTAATCAAAGTGATGATATTGACGGGGTATGCATTTTACTCAATGCAGCCTTCCATCACAAGGTTGACAGCATTTGTCCTTGTCAGCTGGTTCAAATCACCAGTACATGTCATTTAGCCAGAACCAGGCAGGTATCCTCAGCATTGCATAATTAGGCAATCGGGAAGTCCCTCGATCGGATCGCCTGCAGTACACAGAAAGTGACGCACCTGGTTGATCTGATGGGTCCATCCATACAGATGGGTCCATCCATACTTGTAAACCTCTGGATAATGGCAAGCCAACTCAGCTGGACATCAGTAATCAAGAATAAAGAGATCTACATTGTTGCACCTAAGTGTTGCTGTTCCAAGATCTGCTGCAATAAGACCTGTTGCAGCAGGATTGCCTGTTCAGCTGACTTGACATGCTGTGTCCTGTCGGGGCAGCTACAAGTCCCTGAGCAAACAGGCTAGCAACGAAGATGGATGTTTCCTGCTGTATGGTCATCATCTGCCGTTGATACATTCAGGCTCCTGCTGCAGCAGTAGTACTGCTTTTGCAATATCCGGTACAACATAATGCAATACCTGACACTGCAGAACAGCAGCAGCAGCCTGTCGTGTATCCATCGGTCTGCTGTCTGTATGGTGAGAAAAGTACTTGCCTAACCAGGCGCCCAACCTGCTGCATCATGCACACCTGCTGCAAAAGAGAGTCTCTTTCCTTTCACAATACGACAAGCCTTCTGGGGCCCAGCAGGGCAGATCCCCTACTTCAAGAAATTTTGGAGGAGATTGCATTTGTGTTACTTTGACATGCTGTGGTTGGCAGCCTGCATGCTGCAGTCCAACGCTGTCATTCAGTGAGTGGCCACTCAGTGGCTGGTCACCAGGCTGACGGCCAGCCTGATGATGCGGCATCATGCACAGGGCCCAACTAAGCCAGCAATGCTTGCTGTCTTGGACGATCGCAACTTGGAAAGCAGTAAGCTTGAATCCTTCTCAATAGCTGTCCCCAGGGCCGTTCAATGGCACCCACTGTGCCACCTTCTGGCACCAGCTGCTGGTCACCAGCACAAAAGTACCTGATCCTGCCCTGATGTGGACAGCCCCTACAGGCTTACTATCAAACATTGCGTTGCATAGTGTTTTTCATGCACGTAGACAGCAACAAATAGGCGATACACGCAGAGCGGCATTGCTCATTTGTCACCTCAACTGAATGGCCAACAATGCAGACACGCTAAAAGTACGTGTACGGGTAACACAAGATTCCCGAACGGTTATTGCTGGCAAAGGTAATTTACACTCCCAACTACTGCGAGGCGTGGAGTTCCTCTCACGTTTGCACCACCTGTCGTCTTTGTGAGGGCTGTTGAGTTGTTCTGGATGTACAACACACATCGTTATAGCATTGGACATCTGGGCAGCTAGATCAGTCGGTCTGAGCTGCTGTCCAACATCGACACCAACTTGACGCAATGAAAGGCACATGCGCTATCATCTTGCTCATGATCGGCATCCGATCTGCGTCTGCTTCAATAGACAGCGTTGAGCGATGGCACGGGCTTGGCGACAGGCTTGCTGGTCGCAGCAGACAGCTGCACAGCACATGTGATACCACCCCTTTCCAAGCACTCAAGCCAGTGAGCGTATTTCTGCCCCGCTCCCTGTTAGTGCCCAGTGAGACTGTCCAGTGAGCAGCCTTCTGTTACTCGTTTTTATTTACATCTCACCAAGTGTGACGGGTGTGCAGACCTACCTCGAGTCCAGGGTCATGGGAGTAGAGTGGGCTGGCATGGATGACCAGGTGCGCAACAAGACATGGTTCCACCACTGAACGTTGCAATGCAATTACAGGAAACAGAATCTCTGATCTCTGTGCTGGATGCTGTGTGTGGCCTGCCTGCAGCATGTCTTTGTGATCACTGTAAAAAATGCAATATGGAGGTCAAAGGATGGAGGCAGCACATTTGAAGATATCACAGAGCGCTTCAACAGTAAGGGAGCTCTGTTGGTTTAACTGGGAACAGCTGCTGCAGCCCTCAGCTGGCGAGGAACCAGCTATGAAGGCAGCAGTAGACGGGTGCAACTGATATCCCTGTGAACTTCTTTTGTGCCTCATTACTGCAAGCTGTGTTGCAGTAGCCATCAGCTGGGCACCACTTGTACAACGGATCAGTTTAAGGGTACCATTTGTACAACGGATCAGTTTAAGGGTGTTATGCAAATCATGTACACCAGGCATGCACCAGTGCAGATGTGTGTAGGAAGCACTGAAGCTGGCCAGGGTCTAATGGGCAGGCTTTCGCGGGTCCTGCAGGTTCTATCAAGGGTGAGGAGCCTGTGAGTATTACTCAGGTGCTGGCGCATAAGAGCAACCCGAACATGATCATATTTGTCAATGTGGGAGAGTACATGTGGTAAGGCCCAGGGGTCGAGAGAGTCCGCATATGTTCACTTGCTGTTACCAGCAACTGCAGCAGCTTGACAGCCTGCCATGTTGGGGCGTCTGCCACGTTTCAGTGTGCAGTCATCATGCTGTTGCAGTAGGATACTTCTAGAGTAACGATGTCAAAGCAGAGTGCGCAGACAATGTACACCAACATTCTGTTGTGCACCAGCCTGGCCGACATGTGCTAATTAGGAATCCCCTAAAGTCCATGTAGCAGACGCTGTTGCACTGGGGTGTGTCTCTGCCGCCTTTTTAGGATCAGTAAGGATTATGGTGAGACCCTGACGCCCCACAAGAACCCTGGGGGGTTCAAAGGTGTCGGGGCAGTGCTGAAGCCCCACCCAACACAGCCTGACTGGGTCCTGGCTCATGTTCAGCGGCCGGGGTGTAAGATACTTGATGTGGTTGAGATGCGCTGTGCTAGTGACCTTCTGGTAGCACAGGTAAGCTGGGTACTGCCCTCAGCTTACATGAGGAAGCCTCCATGGCGCAGCAACTGCATCATCAAGGCAGCAGTGGCCATTGCCTCTTGAGCCCAGCTGCTGGCACCTGTTGATGCTGGTGTTTCTCTCATGGTGGCTGCATCTGTGGCACTGTTGTGGCCTCCCTGTATCCCTGCAGGATGCCTTCACTGACATGACCTGGGTCAACCTGACAGCCAATGCTGCTGGCAAGGTTGCCGGGTTTGTTGACTGGGGCTGGGGCCTGGGAGCATGTGTCAAGACAAGCTGTGACGGCCTCAACATAGCAGATGCAACAATATATGCCACCATGTATGAGCACGCTGGTGACTGGGACATGGCCTGGGACCCTGATGTGCACTTCGTACGCAGTGATGACTTTTTCAAGACCATCAAGTTGAAGGTATAGTATGTGTTTATCTCTGTATGCCAGTGTCTGCTGCAGCCATGCTTGTCGCTAGGTATGGGCCTAAAGGGAACGTTGTTACAGCTAGGGGCTATGTGAGTAGGCATTTGATCCACCAACTTAGGCCTGCAAAATTTTAGTATGTACCTTTGTTGCATTTCACAGGTTCCTTGCGGCAACCAGTTTGAGCTGTTGGGTCATCAGATATACCTGGCTGTCAGCAACAAGTGTCCAGTGGACATGTCAGGCAAGCCCCGCACTGTTGACCCATCAGGTCCACCTGGAATCACCCTGCACACATCAGCGGATGCAGGAACAACATTCAAGGCCGCCTGCATGCCGGTGGCATTGAGGGTAGGTCCCAGCTACAGCGCACGCATTGCTGCTGTTCCAGGGTGGTGTGCAAAAGCAGCTTGCTTGGTGCTGTTCCTGGAGTGTTGCCTGTGTCACACTTGCCATGGATTTCAACCCACTTGGTCAATCAACTGTCTTACTCTTCTGTCACTTTCATTGCGCAGCAAGAAGGCTATGAGCTGTTAGAAACTCATGATTTCCAAGGTGCCATTGTCATTGTTGACTACCTGGTCAAGACAATGATGGGCAACTTGCAAGTGAGCGGCTGGAGCGCAGCAGCATCCATAGCATGCAATCGCTCATCAGCAGGCTTGTTGGCTGAATTGCTCACTAATTGTGGGGTTTTTGTGTTCGTTGTTGCCGGCAGCATCGACGGATGCTATTGTCCTTTTACAGTGCATTATGTGCAGCTGGGTGGAATGCCTGGTAGCTGGTTGTGCGTCCATCACATTTCATCGGCAGCAATAGCTTTGTGGTGACACGTATAAAGAGTGCACCAGCGGCTTCAGCACAGCAAGAGCTGAGATGCTGCCGCGGCTGCCTGTCTGTTCTACAGGCCAGCTCTGCCTACACCACTGGCCCACAGCATGCTCTCTTCAGTGTGAGCCTGTCATCTATATACAAGCAGGACATGCTCAGCGGCAGCACTGACTTTCTGAGGGTGGACGGCATACCGGTGAGCAAGGCGGGGTGGCAGGGATGTCTCTCAAGTGGGTGTGCCCCTATCAAAACTATGTGCTGGCATCACCACTGAGGGGTTTCTTAACACCTTGCAGAAGCTCTTGCAGTTGCACTACTGCAGGCTGTGTATAGGGTCATAAGTGTGTGGTGCATCTGACTTGTCTACTTGTGCATTGGTATTTTATGCAGGGGGTGTTCATATCCAACCAGCTGACCGCCTCAATGTTGGGAGGTGACCACAAGAGTGGTATGGGAGGCATGAAGATGAAGCCCACTGTGTTAACCAAGATCACATACAACGGCGGTGGCACTTGGCAGAACATCAAGGCACCAAGCAAGTTCAACAACCAGAAGTGTGACAGATGTGGAGGGGCTAAGGAATGCTCACTGCACTTGCATGGTAAGGCAGAGATGCTGTTGTATGTGCCCTGGAGAGTTCCTCCAAGCGGTCAGGATATCAGATTATTGCTCTCCGATTCCCCTTTGGGCCCTTTTTTCTCAGGGAAGTACACATATCTTTATGTCATCTGCGTATTGTGTAGCTTTGGTGCTTTTCATGACGAGTGTCCACACAGCGGGTGAACATGCTGTGGTATTACTCACATCAAGTGTCAGTTTCATGCCAGTGTCTACTTCTCATGCCTGCAGGTGCCAGCAGCTGGTCTGGCAGTATCACCTTCCCCAGTGTGTACAGCAATCCCAGTGCGCCTGGTTTGTTAGTGGGCAGTGGCAATGTGGGCGGAGAGGGAGTGGGGTTGGACGACAATGATGGGTGAGCATGGCATCATGGACTGTGGTAGTTTGCTGACGTTTCTGCACCCTGCCACCTCGCCTGGAAAGCAGTCTCAGTCCCACTCATGTGCTGCAGGCAACCCTGAACTCCATGGTGGTGGTGATGGTGTGGTGGTGGTACTTCCTCATATGTTTCATCATGTACATGTTCATATACAATCAGTGATATACATTTTGACTCACAATCCACCAATAAACATCACTGGGCTGTTATGACTTGCAGTAGTGGTTGGTGGCGCTTTGAGATTCTAGTTGATGCAAGGCACTGTCTGTAGCTGATCACACATGCAAGCCAGCCTTTCATTTGCATCTGTGTTCTGCTTGCCCCTGTTGCAGGTTATGCACCTGGCTGTCGTTCGATGGTGGCTTCAGCTGGACGGACATAGCTGAAGGCACGTGGATATATGAGTATGCTGATTGGGGAGGCCTAGTGGTCATGTCTAAACATGAGCTCAGTGGACCAGCAGATGAGGTGAGTTGATGAAGCGACTGCTTCGTCTTACATGCCGCAGGTCAGCATCCGCACAGTACTTGCCCTTTTACAGCACTACTCCTGTGGCCTGGGCTATGGCAGGGTAACCTGATCACCTGCTATCGTACAGTTGGTCAGTACCCTGGTGTCACAATCTGTGCTGTTGCTGCTGCTGTTGTGTGGGTCAGGTCCGGTTTAGTTATGACTATGGGCGTTGCTGGAGGAGTGTGCCTCTTTCAGTGGCGATGTATGTGGAAAACATCAGGTAATTTGCCGACTTCATCTGCGGTTTGTTCTGATCCACATGACTGTCAGTAGCTGGCAATGAGGCTGAGGGCAATCAAGCCAACATCAGTGGCAGCGGAAATGCTGATGAAGGCCGTGTACAAGCAGTCTGCCTGTTCTTATGCCCTGTTGCATTTTCACGTGGAGGATTTTACGGGTTCTTATTCCTTGCAGGATCGAGCCTGATGGTCAGCGGCCCAAGGTACTGCTGCATGGCAAGGCCTGCCGCAAGACATCCAACCCCAAGTGCGGCCTGGAGGCCACTGACACCAGTGCCGGCATCAAGGGGCTGCTGTATGCCCTGGATGTGTCTCAGCTGATGGGGGACAAGATGCCACTGTGCAAGGCCAATGACTTTGAGCAGTGGACGGTGCCTGCTGATGACCGCACACCACGCTGCTTGCTGGGTGAGCGGAGGGCCCCTCTCTGTGGCAGGCCAAGCAGCAGACGCAACACCCATAAAGCTGTGGCATCACTCTGCCACATCATGCTATGCTTGATGCTGCGCTCACCAACAAAGCAATCTTTGCAGGCTCAGTTTGCCAGTCATTGACAGACCTGGCAACTAGCACTGCTGCATGCATCTGCCGCCAAGCGGCTTGGAGTGTATTTGTTGTCACCTCCACACATGTTTGTGTTTGTGTACGCATCTGCTGTGCAGGTCAGCAGCGGATGTTTTCGCGCCGCAAGCAGGACAGCGTGTGCCTTCAGGGAGGCGACTACAAGCGCCCTGTGCCTGAGAACAAAACATGCACGTGCACTACGGCAGACGTGGAGTGTGATTATGGGTTTGTGGCAGGGGAGAAAGGGGCTTGTACACCTTTACCGTCGGTGAGTGCTGTAAAAGGGTGAAGCAGACTGGTGTTTGCTGGGTTGCCTGAAGCTTGTCTCTGGGCAACTGGCCTGCTCACCAGCGAACAAGAGGTGGCTGCTGTTGTGTCAAATTCATTCGTGTCATATTACATTATTTTTGCAATGCTGTGATGATCATGCGAACTGCAGCGGGCTGTGCATGTATGGACATGTAGCTAGACGCTGACATCACATGTTGACGCTGTGTGCATGATCCTGTAGGAGAAATTGAGCAGCTGCCCTTCCATTGACAACGGCATGTACAAGGTCTCCAGCACAGGCAAGCGCCTGGTACACGGCGATCAGTGTACAGGCCTGGAAGGCATCATTGCAGACACAGATGGCAAGGGAGCCTTGAGACCTGGTGCTAAGCCGTCGGTACAACCACATGGCACAGGCGGCTCCGGCAGTGGAAGAAGTCGATCAGGCACTTCAGGCTTCTTCATCTTCTTCATCATTCTTATTGTGACAGGTGGCATCTTTGGTGTATGGTATCAGTTCTTAGCATCTGCAGTTGCCAAGGCGCAAGTTGAGGACTTGCTGATGGCAGTGAAGTCATTTGGGATGAGCCTGGCGGGATTGGTGTGGGATAAAGTGTTGCAATTGACAGGTAGAGGGCCGGGACAAGGGGTCAGTGCCACAATACCGCGGTATGTGCCGCTGGATGAGGAACTTAACTACTTCCAGCCAATTCCAGCAGCCGGTGCAGCAGAAGAGTTGCAGCCGCCGCCTGCTGTTGGTGGGAATGGTGTATATACGTTGAGGTGAAGTTGCATTGCAGGGGAGGTGGTGGGCTGCTGTTGTGTACGCGATACTACAAAGTTTGCAGCAGTTACATGTGTCATGGCAAAACTGTAATAGGGATAGAGAGCTCATAATCAGTAGGTGTCTGTGTCTGCTGCCACGCCATGCTCTCATGACTGATCAGTCACCTTGTGATAGCATGCCATGCCACATGTCACACTTTTGTAAAATGTTTCAGCTCAAGCATCAACATATAAAAGCAATTGCTGATCATGGTTTTGGGGCCGCCACCGTGGCGGCTTCAGTGATGATCAGATGCCTCTGGTGACAGCAAGTCCTCTGCCTGGCAGTTGAGTGGGTCAGTCTTCGTCAGCTGTAAGGAGTATGACACCGTCCAGGGCCGCAGCCGTGTGGGGTGGCAACCTGGCGTGCATGGAGGGTGGTCTAATCTTGGTGTGCCAGCCACGGTGGCTGAGCCACCAAGTACTTCTCCTAAGGGCCTTGTGGCCGGAAAGGGTAACTTCCTCCCTGGCTTGTATGCCATGTGAAAGAGATAGAGCCATGCAACATTGGATGAGCTAGCAAAGTTTGCTAGCTCATCCAATGTTCGGAACTGACATGCCATGTGTGTTGCAGGTACCAACATGATGGCATCATTGTTGCTGCCAGCCTGGCATCAGCAAGCAGGGGCAGACCTAAATTGCAGGTGCGTACATAGAGCATCTGGGTCTGGGCTGTGTCACATCAACAGCCTCAGGCTGGGCACAACTCAGCTTTCGGCAGTGCCAAACATGTCGGCATTGTTGATGTCACACCACTGCCAGTGCACCATTGCTACTGATATCAATAAGGCTTGACAACAGAGTCTTTCCCAGAATTTGATAGAGTTTGAGCTGTGGATGAGCAGCCTGCTCCACCGTGGTTTCATTTGGCATCTAGATAGTTAGCTTGCACAAACCTGGCATGTTTGTGCGAGCTAACTACTTGGGATGCCAAATGAAAGCAACCACTGACAACCAGCAATTGGTTATCAGCGGCTGATACCTTGAAGGCATCTAAGTAGATAGCAGTGCTACTTCTGTTGCCAGCGGTGGTCAACTTACTGAACACCTCACTGAGCATTAGTACTGCAGCAATGCCACTGCTGCAGTTGCAATTGTGTTGACGCCATGAGATGATCGGCTATCGCGCTGAAGCTTAAACATACATTCTGTACAACCACAAAATCATGACCACGTGACAAACAATGCACCTCATGGAGAGGTTCATGAACACCTGTGTGGGCCATTCCCGCAGCGCCAGGCTGGCTTCATTCAACATCATTCTGCTGGCGTATGCAGTCCAGCACACTGCTGCTGCTGCTGTTGTTGATACCAGCCGTCCTGCCGCTCTTATAGAGTGTGCACCCCATCAAGCTGACTATAAACCACCTGAACACATGCTTTCTGGTGTAAACGGTGCATATTGAAAGCACCTTTTGACTGCAAAATGCCTTACTGCTGTGACCAGATGCATTGATAGAAGTGCCTGCAGCTGCGTGAGGGGCTGCCGGCTGACAACATGTGCTTCAACCCTACTGCAGCTGCAGCTGCTGCCACCGCTGCTGTTCAACATCAACTACACTTTGGCCACCCAAGTCATGTTTCCCGCTGATTCAGTGCTGGCTCACTTTAGTCGCTGAAAGAGCTTAGGGGCAACCTGCAGCAGCATGGCGAACAGTTTTTGAGCCTATCGCTGTTTGCAATTAAGGCACACAGCACATCAAGAACAGCAGACAAGTGTCCCTTGACCGCTTGCACAAGTACAGGAACATCAGAATCCGAGAGGTGGATCTGTACTCCTTAACGCAGTTACTTTGGATGCAAGCTGTCTCACGGGTCCTAGCTGTTCCTAATGTGGCAAGATGCAGCTGGCAGCCGCGTCCCCACTGAGCTGCGTACTTACACATTTATCTATGCATTTCCAGTAGTCAAAGGCCCATCCCGTGCAGTGTGCCCCTTCATCTTCTGAATTCTGTATGCGCTTTGCACACTCCTGCAGGAATTTCAGCCAGCAGAGCTACATCAGACAACGCAGCTTGCTGAACGTATTGGGCGTAGGGACCCTGCATTATCATTATCTCCTCAGCCATTGCAACGTCCCTCGTCAAGTCAATGTCATGTATTGCTGCGGCCCTGCCATGGCAGCTCACCTGATAGTTGTGCCACTCCTTCAGGCACTCAACCTTGCAGGCATCCTCAAGCTGCAAGGCAGCAACTGAATCCAAGTCAGAATGCCATATTATCCACATTCAAGTGATACAGTTCATTTACTGGCTTGCGGACAGATGAACCAGGACACCACACTGCGATCGAGGACATACCTGAGGCTTTGGGTCGTCCTCCGTATACTCGACCCTGCACAATGCATCAAAGTAACATCTGTCATACTTTGCATTATCAAGAGTGCTGAAACGTCGCACGTCTTGCTCAGTGCCTCCTATATGGGTGCCAGATGGTGTTTGTAGGGACGGCAGACATGAAGGAGAGACCTAAAGAACGCATTCAGCTGACGCTGACTTCAGAGGTCTGCACATGTCCTGCAGGGTGCAAAACTGCTGCTCACATGGTCGATCCCTGCTTATGAAGCTGCCTGTGCCAATGCGCCCAGTACTCTGCAATCTGTCACCAAATTCAGGCTGTACGAAGAATTTTACACGCTGTAATTCGTTTTTTGATAAGCCTCTGTGCTGTACTGAACCGACGTAGAGTGACAAGCACGCAGCTGATCACCGGGATGTTTTCTGCGAATAAGTTCTTCGGCACTTATGTGCAACCTGCACCTTGAGCCTCCGCAGTTCGGCCCCTTGACTATCGCCCTCGTTGCTACTGCTGTTTGTGTCTCCTGAGCGTCCTGTTGTAAGGCTCTGCAGCAACAAGTGTATCAATGCTATCAGGGCACTGATATTGCTCTCCAGCAGTTGGCAGAGGAAGTCGCTTCCTTGCTAGCAGCATATACACTGTTTGATCAGCAATAGGCTGGACATAGTCATGGGCGAAGAGGAGGCCACCGTAAAGGAGCCTCTGGATCTCATAAAGCTAAGCATAGATGAGCGAATCTATGTCAAATGCCGCGGGGAACGGGAGCTACGTGGCAGGCTTCACGTAAGTGGACAAGTGCAGGCAATTGTGTTCATCTGCCTGCCTGCACTCAACCGATGGAGATGCAGCAGGTTGCTGAGCGAACATTTGTACCCAGTGCTCCTTCCAGCAGCCTTTCACTTTAAACAACTTCAGTATGACATGCTGCTGTCATATTATTGCAGGCATATGACCAGCATCTCAACATGATTCTAGGTGAAGTAGAAGAGACCATAACAACAGTAGAAATAGATGACGAAACATATGAAGAAATCATCAAGGTAAGCTGCAAGACTCCTTGCAGAGCCTAAATTTGTGCATCATGTGGTTGCCTTTACAGCATAGGCCTGAGCACATCCAATCACACAGGAGGCCAGGGCCAAGCCAGCTCATCAACAGCAAGTGTAGTGAGCAGCATCAGGCTGACTCCAATGGTTGTGAGCGAAGGCAGTTGCATCACAGCGTGTTGCAAATTTGTGGCAGTCCCCAGGCGCTGCACCAGCAGGGGTCTATTTGCAGGGGTAGAAGGCAACAGCATCGGCAGCATATGAACATTTGGATCAACAGTGTATCCTGCTTCCGCTGCCGCTCCTTGCAGACCCAGAAACGCAGTATACCTTTCTTGTTTGTGCGCGGGGATACCGTTATTCTGATCAGCCCACCTTTGCGATCATGATCAGGAGCAGCAGCCAAGTTACTGGCATAGCAGCAAAGCAAGCAGAAGGCCAGCAAGCCCACAGCAGCAGTGGCAGCCTGGTGGTGCTAATGGCTATTCATTGACTGTACCAACCTTTAATGGATAGCACAAAGGTAGGCTGGGACAGGTGCTGTCATGCAGGCAGAGTTTGGTGGTGGAGGTGGTGGTGGTGGTGTGGTGGCATCACCTGTAGTTAGCTAGCTCCAATGCATGGATGGGACTGCACCTTGCAGCTTCCTTAAGCACTGCACTGTTTTCAAGTTATTGAATTGAATGCAGACCACTGTGTATCGCAGCTGTCCTCATCAGCCTGAGAGAGGCAGCAGCTGCTGTCAGCTCAACAAGGCAAAGCCACCAGTAGCAGGCTGGTAAATAGTGTAAGAATCCCGCTTTCCATGGTGGCACCTACTTGCATTCGGAATCTGGGGGACTCTTTGGCAGGACTTTGGTAACACTTGCACCAACTCAGTTCTGAGATGCTGTCACAGCTTTTGCAAAGTTGTTGTAAGCTGCGCACCTGCTGCGTCATGGTGTTGCCTAGAGGTGCAGACACCAGTGCCCAGAGGAGTCCCTGACAACGCTGGAATGCTGGGCACTATGTAAGCTAGCCCTGTTGACATAAGTCCCTAGGACATTGTCTGTTGGCCCTGCCAGATGCCGCTAGTCATGGGGCAATGCATGCGGCATGCAATTAGAGATTGAAAGTGTGTATCAGCTGGTTACTGACACCAATACGGCGGTGTTGCTTTTACCTTGCCCTGTTTACCCAGTCTACAGACCAGCCAGTTGTGGAACAGCCAGCCAGTGGCCCAACAGTAACTCATGCATTCCTCCTGGTACCCTTCATGAAGTGATCACTCCAATCCGTAAATCTATCTGCCAGGTGCCACCAGGCTGACCAGGCTATTAGCCTGACACTTGCAGTGCCACTGTGGCCTGAGGCTGGCAGATGGAGGCAAGATCTTGACTAATGGAGTCTAGACTGAAAACCAGTGTTGCTGTCAATGCCGCCAATTCTGCCAGGGTTCTGCCAGAAGCCCACCTGGGCAAGCACCAGCAGCCCAGTACGTACTATCAGATTGAATCTTCATCAATACGTCCCAAGGCCACATGTGCAAACAACTAAATAGTGTCAACCGTGACCTTAATTGTTCAGTAATATCCATTCAAACCGGCCTGGGGGGGGGGGGGGGGGAGGGGGGCTGAAGGTATGCACCTTGGGCAGCACCTGTACCACGTGTGATATCACGGTCGATACTGGTAGATCATATATCATCTATTTGCATTGGAAATCAACAACATACAGCGCTGAACACCTGACATCAGCGGCCACTGCCACTGCCAAACCTTCACGTGATCACCAGTCACCTGAGAAGGACTATGTCATGCCAAGTCAGCAACAGGTGGACCGCTCGACAACTGCTTGCACCTCTCCAGACCCTCCTTCTGCTGCTGTACGCCCTGCTGCATGTAAACCCTGTAATTGCTGCTGTGCTTGCTGCAGCTGGTGCCGCTGTAGCTGCTGGTCTGGCTCTGGCAGTAGCTTGGGTGCTGCAGCGAATATTCTTCTTGCCCCCTTGAACATGAGTGCAAACAAGCGATATGGCACCCAGAGGCAGTCGTCCCAGGCTTGCCCTAGGGCTCCTGGCCACTCATGAGCGGCAATGGATGCTGCTGACATCAAACGCTCCGTGGCAGCTGCCCAGGATAAGTCCCTGCAGCAAACAAGGCGCACGTGTTGAAAGTGACCACCTCTGCGGCAGGAGCACAGGGGTGATCAGAAGCTGCCTGATGCCACTCTGCAAGAAAAAGAATAGTATTGGTGCAGCCCCAGGCAGTGTGCAACGGCTGCACCTGCTTGACAGCTTGTGGATGTGCAATCAAACCAAGACTCACTGCCAGCTGCACCATAAGCAAGCATCAGAAGATGCCATTCACAGAAGGGGCCCTGCTGTCTCACCTGAGGTGCTTTTCACTGAGTGCAGGTGGGTCCTGTTCCAGGGCTCTGAGCAGCTGCTGGCTGAACGTCTTTTTGTCTTTGAAGATGAGTACATTTGGGAATGCTTTGAAGAAGTGATTGCAGGCCACGTCAGGCAGCAGCACCCACTTGTTCATGGCAACAGCTTCGGCTGTGGCTGTAGCAAGAACATCCTTCTTGCAGCAGTTGATGAACACCTGCAGCAGGACAGCAATGACTAGCTGTGGCACGTGAGGAGATAGCCACAGCAGATTGAGCTGAAGCAATGGATACTCAGTGTCAACCACAGCCCTCACAAGGCACAGCCTCGCTGGACATCTATGCCCGATCTTGCACACGGTGGCCATGACTAGACCCCCCCGCCCCGCCCCGCCACCTTGTACTCCTGCAATTGTGCGCTGCAGTGGTCCACTTGACCTCTGAACACCAGTGGCAGTTCCCGCCGCTGTGCCTCAGCCTGGATGGCTGACAGGTCAGGGCCAACACCAAACACATCAACTGACACCTGGATAGCAGCAACAACAACAAAGTCCATCTGAAAACATCACAAGGGCCATCGGGGATATATCATAAACCAGGGCCTGCTGTAAGCAAGAGGTGGCAGTGTCTCTGAGTGGTGTTGCCGCTGCTGCTGCCATTGGCATCTCTGCCTGTGGCCTGCACTGTCACACACAACCCCTCAAGCAGACTTGACTCCCAGCAGGTTCACCTGGCCGTTTTTCTTCTCATGTTGCTGCAACAGATCCATCAGCTCCCCATGACCCTTGTCCCACAACGCCTTGCCGAGAAAGTAACAGCCCTGTGACACATGCACCCCATCAATGCAGATGAGCACACCTCGCCTCAGCTCGTTACGCAATTTCAACAAGAAGCACTCACACCCACTGCCTACTGCCTTCAAGGCTAGCAGATGGGATCAATCAGTTGATGCAGAAACTCTTTGGGCTGCTGGCCAATCAATGCAAGTGCAGGCTGACTGCATGTATGCCCTGTACCTACCTTGCTAAAACAAGAGCAAGGCCTGCTGGTCGTCAGGTTGTCAGGTCCGTGCTGCTGCTGCTGTCGCTGCTGCTGCTGCTGCTTCCACAACCTGTGCGCCTGGCGCTGTCCAGCTCTGATAAACTTGGCTGACACGCCATGAACATTCACCACTGTGCTCCGAGACATGCCCCGGGCCAACTCGGACAGCTGCACCACCTGCAGCCACAAAATACCCAGCTGCACTTGCATTTGCACAGCTCTGACGCATACGCAACAGCCACCAGAACATACAAGCCACCTTTCAACTGCCTGTGCAGAACGGAAGGCATGCACGCATTTCAATGCTGCCACAATACAATGCTGATTATGGGTCAGGACGGCATAAGAAAATTGCATACGGCAACAGAAGGCAAAAAAAGGGTCTTATCAGTCACTGGTCAGTAGCCCAGGGGTAATCTTCAATACAAAGAGCATATGCCATAGGCAGTGTCTCCCTCACCTTGTGACAGTGAAGCCTGCACACCACCCGGCACACAAGCCCCACTGCTGCTCTGTTGATGAAGCCGCCAGGCAGGTCAGCAGCATATCCGCTGTAGTGCGTGTGCAGCACGCCGACCACGTGACCAAAGTGACTCGTCCAGCGGTTGCTGCTGCGGTACCAGTTGAGGTGCTCTGGCTCCTCCAGCAGCACGAGGGACACCTGAAACAGGCAACAGGCAGCAGCCCTGCATGAGCTGCCCGGCATTCACGGGGTATCCAGCTCAACACAAGTGCTGAGTGCCCTGCAGTTGCTTTTGATGCTGTGTGACTTACTGCAGTCATCAGAAGCAGTAAGTAAAAGCAGTAATCAAAGCAGTAATCAAAAGCAGGATTTGCTGCTGCCCCGTCACAGGCGGCCAATCAGATTGCAAGAGCAACACCCCTGCTGTTTCCAGTTGCTACAGCGGGCACCGGGACCATCAGCAACACGTGTGCAAACCTCCTGATGCTTCTGATCTTACATTGTCAGTGGGTATCAGCTTGGCAATGTCTTCTGCTGCAAATATGCATCTGCTTGCTGGATAGTAGCGTGCTTTATAGAAGATGATGTTGAAGTGTGATGATTCTGCAGGCAACTGGCTGTGCTCCTGTGCCCAGGCCCTAATAACTGCCGTCTGCTCTGCAGGGGTGCTGCAGGTGACTCCTGCTGGAAATATGAGCAGCTGATCTTGGATGGGGATAAAGGGGACAACAAGCGTGACCTGCAATTTCAATAGGGCAGCCATGAGATCATTGTCCCAACTACCCCACTGCCTGCTGACCCAAGCGGTGACAGTGTGACAGTCCTGCAACTGTGAGTTCTAATCACAGCTGCCTGGTGGAGTAGCATAGAGTCCTGACAGCATAACGCGCTCATGGTATATTGCGCAGCAGACCTGTTAACAGTGTTTCCAGGTGCTAATGCTGAGTCTCAGCATGCAAGAAATTCAGCAGCGCATGCTTTTATGTGACTGTATGCTGCTGATGCGCACTGTGAACGTACGTCATACTGTGTCAACGCTGCCAAGTGAGCTGCACGAAGGGCTGGGTTGACAGCAGTGCCTGCAAACCACCACAAAAGATGGCAAGTCAGCAGCAGGATGATGGCTCACCAGAGCTCCCAGATATCAGCAAGAGCGGCAGACGCACATGAGCCAGGCTCTTCTACAGGTTTTGGGGCATTGCAGAACACCTTGCAGCTGTCTCCATTATTGCCAAGGAGTTGGCGCAAACAGCGTTGGAAAAAGGCGCTGAAGGCACTCACCGGTTCTCCAAGGGATTGCAGCGGTTGTAACGATAACTACTCTCTGCGTTCTTTGCCTGACTGCCAGTAGAGAAGAAGGTCCTCTGCGATTCTTGTAAGTGCGCCAGGCCCTCCTGACAACCTGAGCGGTGCTGTACGCCACACAGCCCTTCAGCCCTAGCATCAGTACAGGCACTGGCATGGCAGTAGATCGTTTTTATGAAGTCTAGTGTACCAGTCAGAAACCCCCAGTGGGGCCATGAACCAATTGGGGCTCCATGAATAGCAGAACTTCGCATCTGCTTCGTGCTTTGATCACCGTCTTATGTTCACAACGCGTTCCACGGCGGCGAGTCACTGCTTTCACCGTCAGCAAGTGCACGTAATATGCTACGCCCAGCGTATCAACCTGCCGTGTTACCCAGACTTGCACTGATTGCAGCCTTGCCGTGCCTGGCAGATAAAACTATCAAACATCAGCAGATGTTGACAATCTCCGTAATTGAACGCTACGCCAGACGCCGATTACTCATCCGTCCGTCCTCACACTTGTGCACACCTTGTCAAGTCGGCCAACGCCGCTTCTGAGGTTCGACATACTGCAGGCAGGCAACAGGAGTGTTCTGCGACTTGAGCTCAGCCCCGCTTTGTAGTGTGTGCCGCACAGCTCTTGTTGCTGGTCAGTAAACAGAACATGCAGGCATTCGCTTGAACTACAGCCCGCAAGATCGCCAGTCCAGAGTGTCAAGGTGCATGGGAATGGCTACTAGCTTGTCAGACGTGTACCACTCCATCAAGACAGCACTAGACATTTTCAAGCACGCCCATGAGCCAACAGCAGATGTGCCAAGCAAGCAGACACTGCTGCAAGCAGCCGAACAGATCAAGGCCGATGCTGCGAAGAGTGAGAAGATTAAATGACACACTTTTCCGGTCTCATCAAACTACGAGTGCTCATTTATACCACTGCACCAACCAGCAGCAGCTTCTTCGGTCACTTCATCATACCAGCACTGTGCATGCGTCTTCCTGGTCAGGCTACTTCTCAAGCTTTACATGCAGCAGAAGAATCACTTTCGTGCTCCGTGCTGGCAGCAACAGCAGCAGCAGATCACTCTGCTGGTCCCACGCTGCTGCTGGACGCAACCCTTCAGCTGCTGGCCTCACACCTGTTGCTTGCTGCAGTTGGCATCTTATGCTCTGGCAGCAGCCCTCCTGCTGACCAATTGTTGAGCCTGGCAACAGCACTGCAGCAAAGCTGTGTGGTGTTCTGCAGCCTGTGCCACACCCTGGCAGCAGCAGCAGGACCATCCCTCAAGCAGGAGCTGGAGAGGCTGGCACAGAGCCTGGTGAATCCATGCTTGATGCTCGTCAAGGAAATGAGCAGCGGCAAGGATTTGAAGCCATATGTTGGTGAGCGCAGCCGCTGTTTAGCCATGCTCATAGCAGTTGGGAATCAGCTCAACAACCAGACATAAGGAGTGGTCTGATGCCATAGTGTATGGTTGGAGTTCCCTTTTACTGCGCTGGGGCCCCTCTGCGGGTCACCGTGCAGGACAGACACAGTCTCATTCATGTTGCTTCAGGTGCAACTGATGGCTGACTAGGCAATGAGGCATCAATTTATGTGGTCTGGGTCATGACGCCCCTTCAGCTTCAATTTGATGCCTCGCACCACACATGTCAGCTGGGGTTGAGCCAGTGGAGCAGCAGCAGTAGCAGCACATGCGCTGGCAGCAGTAGCTCTCCCAGCCAGCAGTGCTGTTGAGCTTTGTGACAACTCACATAGGTATGTGAGGCTGACCCTGTCCTGCTGCTTCTGCTGCTGCTGGCAGGTGTTGTCTGGGATGGAGTGTCTGGTGTGTCAAAAGCCTCTTTTGACAACAAGACTTGCATTTTCAAGGGACTAGCAGCAGTCATGGCGGTCATAAAGGATACAATCAGAGAGGTAGGGACAGGTATGTTGAACTTAAACACCCCTGAGCCATGATGCCTGCTTGTCATTGCCACCCCGCAGTCATGCTGCACTGAGAGGTGACCTGCTCACCGGCTGGGCTGAGCTCTACATGTGGCTGTCCATCAGCGGGGCCACCTGTGTGACTGGGACATAAATAGACTGGGACATTATGAGTACTTCAGTGCTCCTTTCACACCATTGTGTTGATCCTCATCAAGGTTCCCTGGTGCATGGTGCCTGCAGATGGAAGAGCTCAGGCAGGAACAGCAGCAACAGTACGGTGATGCAACAACCAGCTTCAGCAACAGCTGCCACCAGCACTCTGATGCAGCAGCGGCGGCAGCAGCAGCACAGGGTCAGGAGGCAGCAGTAGCAGATACCGACCTTGATTATGATGGTGGTGAGATGAGCAGCACAGAGCGGCAGTTGTTAGATGCATCACTGGCCCTCATTCAAGCAGCTGGTGACATACTCAAGTGCTTTGGCAAAGCACTGTTGCAGGTGTGGTGTGATGTCAACTGCTATGCACGCATATCTGCAGGGGTGCCTGGCATAATGACAGTTGAGTCTTAGGGGGTATCAGAGGTACAGCTGACAAGCAGTCAGCCCGGTAGCAGATGAGCAGCGACATGAAATCAAATTCAAGGAGTTGCGATGCAGTGGCATTAGCATGGCAGCAAGGGCATTGAGCAGTGCAGTGCAGTGCAGGGTGTGTGGCTGTTTTGCCAGGCGCTTATTCCACGATGCAGTAGTTGCTGCATGCAAGTCTGAGCCTGCAGCAGCTTGCAGCATGATCAACATCTGTCATTCTGATCATAGCCAGATGTGTGCACACACCTCCCATTGGAGAGAGGAGTTGATCGGGGCTACAAAGTTGCTGCTGTTGCTGCTGCTGTTGTTGCTGCCCTCCAGGGTGCTGAGTTGGCTGTTGGGAGTGATTGTCTCGACAGCTGGGAGAGTTGCCAGTTTCACTCCAGACATCTCAAACGAGCAACAGAAGACCTTGGGGCAGCCATGTATTCACCTCAGGTGGGCCACTGTGCTGCCCTGCTGTTGATCTGTCACAGGTGTGGGCCACTCTGCCAGTGTAGGGGGTTAGCAAGCAGCATCAGCTCACTGCAGAATCATCTCAGAGAGATCCTGACCAGTAGCGCCCAACTCTGGCTGATGCCTGTTGCCAACATGCGCAGTATGGTTGTGAGCATTGTTGTGGTGGTTGTGAGTGGCGCTGCCGTAAGTCGTGGTGCCACTGCCTGACCCTACAGGACTTTGAGGAGGTGTCCAGTGCATCACTGGCAGTGTTTGAGATCAGTGAGTTGATGGTTGATGAGTGCCCTGATGCAGACAGCATAGGGGCCGAGCAGCTCAGCAGCCTGGCAGCAGCACTCACAGCAGCCCACGAGAAGATGAGTGAGCTTGTTCAGCAGGCACAACAGCAGGAAAACAATGCAGAGGCAGCAGAGGAAGCAGGGGAGGATGTTGATGATCGAGAGGAAGCGGACTGACCTTCAGTGCTGGGGAAGACAGTGCTTAAATGCACGCTACCCTAGCCAGAGTCTCAGCTTCACTCAACATGACATCATGCCGTTGTGGAAAGGACACTAAGGCTTCTGCAGCTACAGAACCAGTCATGACTCATGACAAAGCGGCTATTGAGCGTGGACAGTACCGTCTCCGTTGGTGAAAGCATTTACGTGCAACATCCCCTCTCTTGAGAAAAATTGTGGCAGGTGACACATCCACTAGAAGTGCACAATGTTGCTGTTGTTGCTGTCGTCAGACGTAGTTTGCATGTTGGACCACTGATGGTCATCATGTAGCTGTTGACCCTGGACTCTACCTCAGATGCTTTAAAGTGAATCTGAGCCCGTGCAACATCAGATGAACTGGCAAGTGAGATGCTCAATGACATGCCAGGGGCCGCCCGACATCCTGGACTGGACTGGACTGGACTGGACTGGGGCGCCAGATTCAAGCTCACAGTGTAGCCTACACAAGCGGCTGGACTTCAACGTCGGACAGCTCAGGCTGGCTGACTGAGCCTGGATATAAGTTTGTGCGTGCCTTGTCTTGGACCAAGGTGTTTAACTTTGATTGAAGTGAAATTTTCGCCAGGCACAAAGAACCGCCCCAAGCTTGCAACTTGGAGTTTTTTGACGAAAAACAGGGGCTCTTCACGTAAGATCCCATCTAACAGGTGTGACTGAACACTTACTAGATGAACATACTACTGGCCAAATTTCTTTTTCTGTACCATGCAGTGCATGCAGGTCGCATTGAATTTGCAGTCCACAAGTTGTAAGTGTACCAGTGTTAGGTTGATTTAAGACAGTAATGAAAATTCAAACTTAATTCGGAATGACCATGTCGTTTTGCACAGCTACCAGCGACAGCCCCGGCATCACTGGCATCGCGCCCTTGACTCCCGCGCGCCTCCCGAAACCCTGTCCTGGGTTTAGGTAACCTAAATTGAGGTTGTCCTATATAGGCGCGACTTTCCGGATGAGCCCATCACCACCTTGGAAGACGACGCATTTACCCAAGTTGTCGTGCAGAGTGCAAGGAAGCCCTCAATCCGATGGGGAAGAGTGCTGCAAGCACATGAGACTAATGGGACCCATACACTTTTGGGGCTAGCGTTACAAATCACAGGCACAACGTGGGAGAAACCAACATCAACTGTGGTGACCACGTCTTATTTTCTGAATGACAGCTTCCAATTGTCAAGAGAAAGTCGTCTTGCAGTGCATCGTGACAATTGACAGTACTGCAGGTACGGTACAGCAGGAGCTGACAGCCATTAGCAGTTGCTGATCATGAGCCACCTGCCAGGCTGTGCACAATACCCAGGCTGTCCAGCAAGGAGTGCCGTATGGAGCGCCGCTGAGGCTCACCCGGGGATGCTGCTTGCAAAATAAGAAGTTGGGCATGTACACAAATCAAATGTGTAAGAATATAAATGATCCGAAACAGCAGGATGCTGCTGAGGCTACAAGGGAAAAACTTGAAAGCACTTCTGCAGTGCCATGCCCAATCTGCCTGATGAGATAACCACTGGGCTTTACATTTATTTCGACCGTTATAATGTGATGATCACAGTCTGCAGCACTACTCAGCACAGCCAGTAATGCAAATGGTATTCATGCGTTCACATCAGACATCTATCCCAATGCAAGGATTGAGTTGCTCATGAACAGTCCTGGAGAAAAGCAGCAACTGCTGGTAACTTACCCCAATATTGCCCTTATAATCATCATGATGACCACCATGATGATCATGGCCAGCCCAAACGGCAAGAACTCTCTTACGACCCCGACAATTCCACTCCCTGCTGGCATGCGTCACTGATTTTTTTTAAGAACAGGACAAGACCCGTCACGACTGCCTGTGTTTGGGCAGCTGTGGCGGGCCAATCAGTGCTGCAATCATGCAAAAGAATAATGAAGTGCAAGTCTTACACTCTCCATGCCATGCTCTCCAGTGCAGGCTGTAGCTGCCAGTCAGAGCATCAGATCTTTATTGACCCTGCTGGCATGCTGTTGACCGCAGCATTGGTTGCAGTGATCCATGTCTTGATCAAATCATCCGAGTAGCTGCCCTGACTGTTGGTGGATTTGGGGTGAACCCCTTGTACATCCCTGCAGGGCAATGTGAACACAGTTACCGAGGTGTCAACAACTCTCCATGCACACATGACTTGTGTAGCTTGCACAAATCTAGGCACTTGAAGCAGATCAGCCCATGGTCTTCATTGCCACAGGACACCAGTGACTTGTGAGCAGGCGGTGTGTGTTGCTGTGGTACTAGTTTGCTGTTTGCAGTCCTGGCAGCAGGTCAGCAAGCAAAGCACTGTCAAGTACAAGCCTTACACTACAAAGAATGAACATGGGCTGCATGACAGCAGCTCACAAACTGTAGGGGAAGTCTTAAGCACATAAATCACAGCAGAGCCTGTGCCTGGCAGCATGAAATACTTCTTACGCCATTGGCACAGCATTGTTGGGGATGCTTTCCCTCACCATGAGCCTGAGTTCCACACGTACACACTGTCAATCCTGTACTGGGGTCCACCACCCGATGCAGCCCAGTAAGCCATCGTCTTGTACAGCTGCTCTCTGTAGTCTTTGAACTCTGGCACTCTCCAGGGGTCAAGCTGGGGTGAGTAGGTAGGGGGAGTGCCTGTGTATGGATGCTTCCTTACATAATCCAGGTCGGGTGCAACTGAACCGTTGTCCATGCTGCCACCTAATCCCTGTTCACTGTATATGATTGGCTTTGTCTGACTGAATGCCTTGACGTCTATGCCAAAGAAACGGAGCTCATATGCTGCAGTGTTGATTGCAACCTCCATTGCATCCGTTGTCAGGACTTCCGGGAGTGGGGCATAACTGCTGAGCCCCATGAAGTCTGCTCAGCAGCAAACAAAAAGCAGCACAACAGAACAAGGAGTGTGTTGCACAGCAAACATGTTCAAGTGCAAGCTGCATCAGGTGCAATGCTATACAGCTACAAGCTGACCTTGGGCCAAGACCGCCAGCATGTTAACAACTATGATAGTAGTTACGATAATGTGCCGCAAAGGCCTTGCTATCAGAGCTTAAACTTGTGCCTTCTCAACAGGCAATCAAGGATGCAAACTGCACAGACACACCATGAATACCCAAACCTTCAAAGAAATCTGAGCATCAGAGAGGTTCTACTGCTGCAAATAGCCTACCCGGCCAATCCTTTACTCACAGCACCAGTTGCTTACCTGAAGCTGCAAACAGATCTCTGACCCCTGCCAAATCAATTCTGGAATATCCCCATTTATTCTTAAATGTAACCATGCGATCTGCATAGGTTTGATTGTACAGGATAGGGTCTCGTTCTTCTGGTTCAACACAACCGCAGATCTTGTCGTAATTCCAAGCAACGCCGAAGAGGTGCTTGTTGGTGTCCAAGCCCCTGTACAAGTTGTATGAAAACAGACAGTCACAGCTGGAGCCTGTTGCACTGTGATCTGCAGTGTTGTGCCAACATTGCTGTATGTACAGCCACCCTACACCTGTAGCACAAGCCATCAATCCCAGCTCATGAGCTGTCGGATGCATGATGTAATAATCAAGCGATGTGTTGTGAAGCTTCCACAGCACAGTTGCTAGCCACCAATGAGCAGACAGACCCTATCAGGGGTGCTACCTTGTTGTTATTGCTTTCATGTCCTGCATGATTTGTATGTAGGCTCTTGGGTAGCCCCAGACTGAATAACCTTGTTCCCCAGCAACACTGAATTGAACCACAGTATCGTCATTGACCACGGCATTGAGGGCCTCAGCTGCTGGCTGCATCAGCACATCACTGTAAGTGAAGCCTGGGTTGTCGCTGTCAGCACCAGCCCTGAGGGACACAGTCAGCAATGCACAGCAGAAGTGCATGAGACAACGAGGGGAAACAACAAATCGCTGCTATGAAACACAGAGCTTCAACAGCAGCGACTGACGCACACTATGGCAAGTACAGTGTCCTGGTTTGAAGACCGCTGCAACATGCTGCTACTTAGAGCGCATATGCTGATAGCTGGCACTGTGTGTGACGGTTTTACAGCTGCTGAGTGTGCTGGTGGGTGGATACTGGTATGTTCACAGCTGAACAAGGTCAGGTAGCTTGTCAGAGTGCTGCCAATTCAAGCAACATGATGTTGATGTTGATTACCACACAGGCAGATGGTGATCAGCACAGCACCAGATGCTGTGGCAATACACAATAACGGTCACTTCTGTCTGATACTGTACAGCAGTTTCCTGTGGAACCTGGGGAGGAGCCAGAACCTCCACCCGGCCCACACACCTGGCAAGGGGGTCGAACCTGACCACATTCCTCCAGAGTGACCTGTTGCCCAGGTTGTTCTCAATGATGTTTAGGTGTGAGAGGACATGCAGTGTGGTGAAGCCTGCAAGGTATCCCGGCAACAAGGCTGAGCAGCCCTCCTCTCTGATCACCTTGTGCTCAGTGCAAGAGACACTGGAAGCACAGGCAGCTGATGAACACTGTGATGGCCGCTGTTGAGCACAAACCTAGAGAGATTTGTTGGCATGAGCCACAGCTTGAAATGCATCAGAGTTGGCGGAGGTTCTCACCACTATCAATTGCTGACTTGAAGCATTGCGTGAGTCCGTCCTGAAAGCGCTCAATGTTATCAGCGCTTGCTGGCACCATCTGACTTTTCTCATCCTTGTAGTAGTACCTGCATCACCCACAGATTTACATTAGACCAGCACAATAGAAATGACAAAAGATCACAAGAAGAGGGGAGCAGCAGAAAAGAATGACATAAGAGCTGACACCATCAGCAGACTCTGTCAACTTTGCAGCAGGAGCCCTTTTCTTCGAAGATCGAACTCTGAGGTATGATGCAGCTGTACCTCCTGCACAGCATGCACTCCAGGACAGAGACCTAGAACAAAAGGGTTTGCTTTGTTCCAGTCAAGGTCCAAGAAGATGCAGGAGCTGCTCTGTATTGCGCACAGTCAGCCAATCCATTATCCACATCCAAAGCAGCTGTCTCAGTGCTCACCCTTGCAGAGTGCTGTTGGTCCACACAGCATATGCTGTGAGCACAAAGCTGATTTTCTTTGCATTGAACGCCATGCTGTTATTTATTGTCACCTGACAAGGGCTTAGGGTCAGGGCCCCGCTGCTGTCGGGCAAGGTGGGTTCAAGGTCCGCAAATGAGTACTGCAATACGCTGGTGCTGATCTCAGTTCCGCCGCCATTGATTGCTTGTGTCCTGATGCTGTTAACAGCTGTCTCAAGGCTGTCCAAGTCCTGTGGGTCACTGCTTAGGCTGCTGCAGTGAACGTAAGTGCGGGAGCCAGTTAGTGTCTGTTCCATACATACGCCTTAAGCCAGGCAGGTAAAACAGCCCATCAACGCCATTTTGATTTAGCAATGCAGCATTTCTGGGTTTTGTACACCAAAGCAGAGGCATCCTGCAAGGTGGGCCCGAGCCATCGTGGTAGTACCTGGGGTCTGAGAGAGCTACTGCTGCTTTTGCTGTCATGGCTGGCTGCCACGAGAGACTGCTCAGCAGTGCAGCCATCAAGAGCAGCAGAGACAATCTGGTGTACATCGCCTCGTTCTCGGTAGATATAGGTGTGTGCGGACGGCTGGGCTTGATCAATTTACGCGTTGGCCCTGCATGACCCGGCTTGTTTTCAAGGGGCGATCCCCTATCCTAAAGCAACAGTCGACACTTCTGTGCGTCGTACTGTTTTGTGTTAACTTGTTTATGTTGTTCAGCTTTGCCGAAGTTTGGTGTGAGACACAAAGCTCAACGCTTTTTTAAGGAACGTATCCAAAGGGTTCGACCAGAACTCTTGACTTTATTATCTGAATCATTTTCAGCATACGTGATGCCGTTCTTATAGCAAGTTGCAACAGACTGTATGTACCGCCCGCACGTGAAGTACACGCGCGAGACGCCCAACCGCTGCCAAGGGCGCTGCGTTAGGGTCGATGACGCCATTCTAATACGTACACAACCAATGGTTTTATAAGTTGTCACATCATCTGATCACTCTACACCTGAAATATTAGCGTGCAGTACGGCTCACGCGTATGAGCTTCGAAGTTCACATGCTGCCCCTATGCGTGCAGACCTGATCTGTATTGTCAGCAAACGACCGTACGCTAAGCTTATCACAGGTCTGCTAGGTTACCGGATCCATTCTGCTTGACTCAGAACACACTGGGTCGGACCCAGTGCTGGGATACCCATACTACCGATGCCATGGTGGTCGAGCAGCGGCTGCTCAAGGGCGCGATACTAGGGGTTGATGATGATTACATAATGTTTGGCTAAGTGTTGTCAACAAGTTCACAAAGTGCCATTACAGTTCAGACCACATTCTGAGTGGACAGGCTGTCATCTGCGGGAAGGCAGGGAATCCCGGACACCTGAAAGTGCCAGCTGGCCTGACAACATTCAAGCACTACCACCATAAACAGTAACATACTGTTGCTATGGAGATGCTCATAATTCAATAAGCACAATTACAATTCCGACATCCATCATATAGTGGACCGTCTTGGGCAGTACTGGCATCACAGATACAGCGTGATTGATGTGGGTCAGTGCATAGGCACTTATACTGCAGCTGCACACGCTTTGCAGCGCTCATATTCGTACCAGGTCCTGGGCAGAAGACAACACCTGCATAAATGTCTGGCCCCAAGCATGAGGCTCATTTTTCAGGCGGCAACTGAATCCATCGATGGGTTCCGATATCGGAACTCATCAACCAGCACCTCTGCAACTTGCAGAGGTACCTGAAGGGTAAACGCAACTGCAACAGCTACTATTTGCAGGCATACAAAGCTGCAACATCTTTGCAATGTGAGAGGCCAGTTAAGAGGTGACATCAGCATCACTTTGTGTATGCGCAAGGCTACTCAACTCACAGTTTGAACACACAAGCTGCCAGCTTGTGTACAAGTCAGTGACTTGGAAAGCAACAACGAGGACCCACGGGTCAGGAAGCAACAGATTGGCTGCTCATGCTGTGCCACAGCATGTTGCGGCAACAGCAGCACATGCTCAGTCGACACGTGACACCACAGCCCTACCCAGGACAAAAATGCGCAAACTAAGTGAGCATTGGCCGCCAATCACGGTGAAAACAACAGTCTCAACTTTGAAGGTCGCGTCTATATTTTTAGTATATCTCTTGCTAGACTGTAGGGGCTGCAGATAACAAGGAATGTTGTATAAAATATATCAGTAACTCCTTCACACTCCAAATGCAGGTTCAACAAGTTCTGTCCAGTGCTCTCTAAGTATGAGGGATTTGCAAACACAACACTACCTGGCAACTCTATCAACTCTATGACAGGAATATCAATATCTTCTGGGAATGTGGTGTGATGATGTTCTTGAATCACACACAAGTTTTTGTTGGCCTGGAAATAGTAACGCAGGAGCTCCAAGCAGACCTGCTCCTGTGGACCAGTGTTCTGTGTACAAAGAGAACAGCCATGACATCTCTCTGACCTGAGCAACCACTCATGTTCGGCCTACACAACGAGATTGGTCAGCTGCACATGCCATGAACGATCTGAAATTCATAAAGAATATTAGAGATAGGTCAGGTGCTCTTGGTTGAGACAACTGTTGTAGCCGTCTCTGCTGCAGATTGCTGCTTGTGGCTTGCCAGCTCCTTGACATCTGGCAACTCTGCCAGGGCGGGGGTGGGCAGAGCGGCTGCGCCTGGCTACAAGCTTGGATGATATCTGAGGGAGGCTGACCTAGGGGGTTGAATGTGTTGCTGTTTGCTGCCCAGGAGGCTTGGAGGACACTGGATTGGTGCTAATGTGATGAGCTGGCTGTTGTGCAACGGCAGCTGGAGTCAGAGAGTGATTTCTGTGCTGATCTGACTGTTGTGCAATAGCAGCAGAAATTGGAGAGTGACCACTGTGCTGAGCTGGCTGTCGCACAACGGGATCTTGGATTGGAGAGTGACCACTGTGCTGAGCTGGTTGTCGTGCAACAGCAGCTGGACTGAGAGAATGATTTCTGTGCTGATCTGGCTGTTGTATGACAGCAGCTGGACTTGGAGAGTGCCCACTGTGCAGAGCTGGCTGTTGCGCAACAGTGGCTGGACTTGGAGAGTGCCCACTGTAATTAGCACACAAGTGAGCTGGCTGCTGTCCCACTGTCCCAACCGCAGGAGGTTCCTGCTCACCATCCTGCTTGTGCTGGTGGTTAAGAGTGAGATTGTGTACGTGCTGAGGAATTGGTGAAGGAACCTTGGGCCAAAGAGATGAACATACGCCCTGCCCTGGCAGCTTTTTGGCAGATGGCTGCGGTGCTGCACAGTAGCCTTGACCTGGGAGCTTCTGCGTGTTAGCTGGTGCTGGTGAGGGGCTTGGCAGTGATACTGGCTTGGCCCAAGACATGTAAGGTGCTGGTGCGAGCCATGGTGGCACAATGTACTCCCGTGGTCCGCTGATCAGAGGTTTGATTTTTGCTATCTCTCCAAGATATTCCTTGTTGACCTTGGCATTGGCTTCTCGTATCCACTCCTGGATGAGAGGGTCGCCATATGATCCGTTCAGGCCAAGACTGAGGGGGTGAGCAGCATGTACATCCCTGCAGAAAGAAGGCAGTGACAGGGAGCAACAGCGTCTCATTGAGTGATGGCTGTTCATTAGCTCGTGGTCACGTGGCGAGCAGCGACCTGGTGGCACTCGCCACCAATGCATCTCACAGAACTATATTGTGTATGTATGATGACCTACCAGGTGCCCATGCTCCAAAGGAAGATGCCGTCTATGCGATACTGCGGCCCTCCACCAACAGCAGCCCAAGAGGTCAGTTCTTTGTACAGCTCACGGCGGAAAGCACGGTACTCTGGCACCTGCACAACACGCAAATGGGTTGCTAATACACGTCACTGTGAACATTCCCGAGCATCCTTGTATTCAGTGCATGTCAGCAGGCAGGTAGTAAGAGTGATAGTAGTAGCAGCAGCAGCAATAGTAGTGAAAGCATGTCAGCAGGCGATTGATGCTTGACCGTGACATGTCTGCTGCTGCATAAACAGGTATGATCACCCTGCAGTATTGTCCATCTCCACAGACGGCCACAGAAAGCCATCAGCGGCAACCTGTATGGCTGCAAAAGCAGACAGGCCAGTCAACGCACCTGCCAGGGGTCCAAGACGTGTGAGTAAGCAGGCCCATAGCCAGCATATGGGTGGTTCCTGATGTAATCCAAAGAAGGTGCAATCCTGCAAGCACATGGCAGCATGCAGCATCAGGCTCCAAGCCTGAGAATATGTCACTCTGGGGGCCTGCTGTCACAGGGGAGTGCAATGATTGTACTCAGTGCAGCGCATACGAGACATATGCTTGTAAGGATGCAGCTGCACTACTTTTTTCAGACTGCTTGAGGTTGGCGTTGCTTGATAACGAACAATACTCCCTGCCCTCCAGGGTTTGATCAGCCAGCCGGGAACTTGATTGGATCAACGTGTGTGCACAGGGACTATGTGACTCGGAGGCTCTGCAACACCCAAATGAGAGGCCTCCCTGTGATGGGCCAACAACTGCATGCGGCACTGCCTGCCGCTGTATGGGGCTCACCTTGCATTGTCAGTGGTCCCACCTAAGCCTTGCTCTGAGAAGATAAGCTGCTTGTTCTCAACAAACAGCATCCTTTTGAGGTCAATGTTGAAGTAAAGGAACTCAAAGGCTGCTGTTTCAATGGATATCTCCATGGTCTCATAAGAAAGGTTAGCAGGCAATGGAGCATAGCTGCTTAGGCCAATAAAGTCTGCAACCACAGGAGAAAACAGGCAATTGCGCGAGATGCCATCTTTCCATCTTCTTGGTATGTGCAGCCATTTCAAAACAGGCTGTTACTGCACCAGGCAACACTATCACAGTTCCTAGCAAACTAGAATGTAGCCTGGCGGCTGCTTGCACATGGCTCTGGCCTGCAAAGTTGTTGCATATGACGATGGTACCATTGCCAGCAGCACAGCATTGGCGATTGACCTTATGCCAGCCATCATGTAACTTCTGCCATAGCTGGTGTGGCCACAGGGACTTGCACAGGAGGAAAGCTGTTGCAAAGACCTGGCTCCTGCGCACCTGATTTGTACAGCAGCTCCTTGACGCCTGTTATGTTGATTGCTGCAAAGCCCCACTTCTCCGTGAATGTTTGGAAGCGCTGGTAGTATGTGGCATTGTAGATGAGGGGATCACGCTCCTCGGGTTCTACACAACCACACACCTGCGCAGCATAAGCATACAAGCAGTCTGCAGATTGCTGGTGCTTTCAGCGGCAGGTGGCACCATGGGAATAACTTGTTGATGTCTTATTGACAGCCAGCCCCACAGCATAGTAACTGCAAAAGTAAGCTTGGCACAATGCCACTGGCAAGGTACTGTAGCAAGCTGCATACCATGCACAGGGGGCCAGCAACTAAGACTGGGTGACGAGCACCTGAGTCAAACATGCATAGGTCAGCAGGCATGTTGGTCAGGTGCGCTTGCTAGGCTAACTCTACTCATATTATTATCAACCTACACACACCTTGTCATAATTGAATGAGACACCTGCCATAACCTTCTTTGCATGAGGGATGAGTAATCTCGCCTGTTGGATCATGTCCATGTAAGCCTGTGGGTAGCCGAAGACTGACCGGCCCTGTTCACCACCCAAGGCCATCTCCACAACAGTCTCATTTGTGATGACAGCATTGAGCGCGGCTGCTGCTGGCTGCAGCAGTATTTCGCTGTAGCTGTAGCTGGTACTGTTGTCAAGGCCACGCCTGTGACACAAGATAAGTCCTTGTAAACAAGCAACCATCTGATGATCACCTTTGCAAACAGCATGGTGTGTTGGTGGTTGTCTGTTACATGTGACACTCCGGGTATGTTGTGCCAGGCCTGCTACGCTGCAACATGCTGATGCTTGCTCTGAGGGCCATGCCAAGTGGATTTGTGATTTGTGATTTGAGACCTCCGTCTAACGGATTAAGTGTTCATCAGTCCCACTGTTGCTGCCAAGCCCCAAGTGTATGAGATGCTCCAGCCTGGCTAAATGCTCTCAGGACTAGGACTACAGGTACACTGACTGCCACAAATGCAAAAAAAAGCTTGTCGTCAGCTAGGGATGGCAGCTGCAAGTTATGGCAAAGCAAGGGACCATATCAAAATTCTTGGCAGTCCTGAGTCATTTGGCAGTATTGCATGCTTACTTTGAGGACGGGTCAAACCTGACTGTATTTCTCCAGAGAGACGTGCCTGACCGCAGGTTTACAAAGTTGGCATGCAGGACAACATGAAGTGTACTGAAGCCTGCAGGACACACAGGTGATCACCACAGTGTTACAGCATCCAACTACACAGGTAACCTGCATGTGGAACTCAGCTCACACCATGTCAGGCTGATAGGCTGTCAGAGCCAATGGTTGGCTTTGCGTGTGTGCTGCAGCAACTGCGGTGCAAAGCCACAGCAGGCGCAGTATGCAGCAGTGACGGCAGTACCAGGGTTGTGACTATTAACAAGGTTGCCATGCATGGCATGCACTGGATATGCAGTGTAAAACGCAGGTAAGATAGCCACAAACACTCAACTCCCTGAGCAGCTTCTGGGCACTCGTGATGCTAGCTGCAGCCGCAACCCTTTGCTTGTGTGCAGATCTCATGATCATGCAGACAGTCCTGGGTTGCACTGCATGTCAACCCACCTGCATCTACTGCTGCTTTGAAGCACCGGCGCAGCCCGGTCTCCCAGCGCACAAGTGTTGCATTGTTGACCTCCACCATTGCACCTCTCATGTCAGACAAGTCCTTGAAAGCGTACCTGGGGTGTCAGCGGCAACAACAGCACACAATCTAATCCTCAGAGCCTGTGCACAACAGATCACAGTAAACCACACTATAATGTGATACCGGCAGAATTGCAGTGAAAATAACGTGCTTGTAAGTCGCTCTGATCCCCATGCTGCTGCACTGGCCAATAGCCAAGCTGCACTCACAAACAGACGGCCGCCACCCTAGCGCCCCTGGAGTCTGTGTACAGCAGCTACTGCAACCGCCCCCGCAGTTGGGCTTGCTGTTCAATATAGAGCATATACTTTCTGCTAGAGCTTCCAAATGAGATTCTGCAAGGTGAAGCCGACTGGGTTGCGCAACGGCTCACCTATTGATTGAGCGGCCACCCCACATTGCAAATACTGTTAATACAAAGTTAATTTTCCGGGCGTTGAAGCCCAAGCTGTTGTTGACTGCCATCTCACAAGGGCTCCAACCCTCACCCTCTAAGTCTGAAAACCCATAGATAAGTACTGAGGTGCTGATCTCAGAGCCCAGCCTTTCCACTTTGCTATAGTTAACCACCACAGAGCTTGTTGCAGGTGGTGGAGGGGATGAAGATGATGACGGTGATGGTGAAGGAGAGGGTGAGTGTGACGGTGAAGGAGACGGTGATGGTGAAGGAAATGGCGAAGAAGATGGTAATGGAGAGGGTGAAGGAGACGGTGACGGTGATGGTAAAGGAGACGGTGATGGTGAAGGGGATGGAGAGGGTGAAGGAGACGGTGATGGTGAAGGGGATGGAGAGGGTGATGGTGATGGTGAAGGAGACGGTGACGGTGAAGGAGATGGTGATGGTGATGCAAAGGGTGAAGAAGACGGTGATGGTGAAGGAGACGGTGCTGGTGACGGTGCTGGTGAAGGAGACGGTGAAGGTGAAGGGAACGGTGATGGGGATGGGGATGGAGAGGGTGAAGGGGACGGTGACGGTGCTGGTGAAGGAGACGGTGAAGGTGAAGGAGACGGTGATGGGGATGGGGATGGAGAGGGTGAAGGGGACGGTGACGGTGATGGTGAAGGAGACGGTGAAGGTGAAGGAGACGGTGATGGGGATGGGGATGGAGAGGGTGAAGGGGACGATGACGGGGATGGGGATGATGAAGGGAATGGCGAGATTGCTTGAGATGGCGCTGGAGATGCTGTAGGGAAGGGTGATGGTGATGGGGACGGAGATGCAGATGAAGGATACCAGGGCCCAGACTTCTTGCTGATTTTGTCACGACTGTGTCGTAATGCTGCTGAGGGTGGTCTTCCTGTGTTGCTGGTGTGGCTGATAGTGTGTCCTATAAGCTGTAAGGGGCTTATTGCAGGAAGGAGGCCATTGTTCTTCTTGCTATGTAATGCTGTTTTTGCTGGAGGTTCAGCAACTTGTACACCGGGCGCAGGGCTAGGAAGTGGTCTAAATGAAATCATCACTCTATGCCCATTACTCTGCTGATCAGAAGCAGAAGTCTTTGCTATGAAAGCTGTGCTATTGTGGCTCTTTGTGTCGTGCTTAGTAGTTGTAGTGAGCACACTGGACCCAACTTCTTGCTGTCCACTGTTGATCTTGATGCTATCAACATGAGCTGCAGCGCTGTTGGCTGAGATGCCGTTGCCTGAGATGCTGTGCAATGACTTGTCCACAGCTGCTGACAGTCTCCTGCTTGCAGCAGCTCCACCCCGTGGCTGCGTGGGGTTCGGGCGCTGAAGCCAAACATCGTTGGTACTTCTCCTACAGTCATGTGAGTGACATGAGCAATTTGTTGTCGATGTTTTGTTGTGCACAAGCATGCTGCCTCATGTAAGTTCTCTGCATGGCTTCAATGATGTCGAAATCTTCAGCATTCTCCACAGCAGAAAGCCATCAGACAGCACAGCTGTGGCAAACCAGTCTGAGGGCACTGCAGTGTCCTGGTAACACACCTTGCGGCTGCCAGAGCCATTTGTGAGCATGCAAGAGTGATAATCCATAAGGCACAACGCCGTCTCCAAGCCTTTATCGACCAGCATTGAAGGGGCCACAATTCTTCCATGCTGAAAGCTGTAGTGGGTCAACACAGTTCTCCAGACGCTGGCCAACAGAATGGCCCAGTAACATGTGCAGCTGATCAAGCTGTCGACAAGACTGGACAACGCATGCAGTCTATGATGAGCAGTCAGAAGCCCGCCCACGTACTCGAACGTGTCGATCGTGCTTCAGGCAAACACAGTCCTCCTGTTGACAAGTACAGTTGTTTTCACCGACAAACGTTTGGGTGATCGACCTTACGACTGCGATGGACACAACACTTCGCTGCAAATCCACAGTGCTGTCTGCGATGATGCTGCGCTTCTAAACAACAAGTGTCAAGCGAAGTTGAGAGTTGGAATGTGCCCCTTTCGAAACTGGGACTGACTGACCGTCCCGTCTGCATGTGCCACGGTGCCTGTAGGAATTCACTTCAGCTTATGCAGGCCGATGATCGACTGATCACATTATATGCATGATTATTGCTACGTTCAACGTGACAAGCAGCTGCGCGGCTTGAGACATTCTGTTACAGCCTGGACAGGGGACTGGGTTTTAACCACTACGGAGGCTTGCAATTGGCGCTTATTAGCAATAGTAAGGCCGCCTTTCAAAGCAACCCTGCGTATATACAGTGCGGTAAGTTGGACAAATGAGAAGCACAATGAAAAGACAAGCTGTATGCATGCAGGTTAGCATCTATGACGCTGAATCAGGACCAGCTTTTTTTCTGATGCCTTGGTCAGACGGACAAAGTGGCTTACGCTCCCCCGGCGGGACTGCATGTAAGCCTGCTTTCAAGTGCAACATACTCTTCTCCAACAACAGTGCAACATACTCTCATCCAACAACGGTGCCTGCTGCAACAGGCCTTGCCTGGACTATCAATGCGCTCTTGGAGCTGCTATTGTCAAATGTCAGATGCCATGCAGAAAACACCACTGCTTTCCCGGTCACAGACCTTTTCCACTCCCACTGCATTCACCATTTGTATCAGACCTGCCGCACACTCTCCCTCCCAACCGACATTAGACACTCACGGCTTCTAGTTAGTAACGACCGCCGTTTGCACCACTCCCAGTGTGTATTTCATACTATATTTCTTTCATACTGTAACAGCAGCTCCTCCAGTGATGTTGATGTAATGCATATGCTGACAGCCACACTCAATGCAACATGCCATGCTGTTCCCAAGCAGACAAGCATCAGCTTCTCCTGATTCTGGCTACCGCAGAACGTCTGCATGGTCATCCTCCCCATACTGAAAGCGCACATCCCAGTGCAGAACAGGAAACGACAACCCAACACAGAAGCAAGCAACGCGAGCTGCTATGCCTCACAAATAGCATTCTGTGTCTTGAACACAGCTCAACACACATGACAAGCCTCGATCACGTCACACGTGCCCAGGTACTAAACACTAGCACAATCCAGACCCACAGACTGATACCCTATTGAGTCACGGCCCACAACCTTGTCAAGTATGACAGCACACCACACTTCAGCAAGCAGCAGCCACACACACCTAAACCCCACACAAAGGATCATTCAACAGGGCTCCGCACAGATTGCTTTGACGGTTGCTGCCCCCATTCCTTGGAAGGCCTGTGCGCTTGCATCATCACCATTTGCCAGTCACAACATGCAGAAATCACCACACCCCTCCCTGCACACCCGAACATTCCTGCTTTTTGCCACAAGCATGCATCATGACACCTTGCAGTGTCGTGCACATTCTTGTGGCAACAAGCAACAAGACTCTGCAACAATAATATGCCTATGCATCGTACCCCTCACACGTAAATGCCCAGTCATGTACGATAGAATTCTACAACCTACTGGATCTTTTGTACCTAACACCTGTCAAACCTCGCCTTCTGCACATCTACGGAAAGGTATACAGCCCATCAGGCCCAAAACCTGAGATGGCAACTACCAGCTTACACCAACTCCACAGAGCGGTCAAACACCCATGCAAATGGACTGGTTTGGCCCTTGTTCTTCTGCTTGCGTGCATTTGTGCGCTCTGCCAGCCTACGGATACGGTCTGGCTGCTTCACTAGGTAATCAGCTGCCTCACATGCCTGCATGCAAACAGGAGCACTCCTTCAGCAGAGAATCACCCCACTCACCCACTCAGGAATGCTCTTCAGCCACGGACATGCAACAGGTATGTGGTTGTCCTTGTGTGAAAGAGTGAAGGGCAACAGCGGCAGGGCAAATGCAGACGTATCATAGACTTGCTCCCAGGACTTGATCCCATGGAGAGCCCTTGCCAAACACCCCACTGCTTACCTCTCCTGTGAGGTCCCTGCGCTCTGCTACACTCCACCTCTTGATCAGGTGGTCCATGATGTCGGCATAGTCAAATGCAGTGTAGGTGCCGGTCTTCTCAGCAACAGAAGAGAAATCCTGCATGCACAAAACACCGCCACAAGCATTGAAGGAACTTGTACCAGGCAGCGCAGTAAGGCTCCTGCAGCAAGCTGGCAACTACTCAAAACCTGACTGGCAGCAAACTAGCAACACGTGAAGCATGGACGCATGTGCTGTGCAGTGCCGATCACGGGGACCAAGCAAGACATGGTGGCAGGGCTGTTGCAGGATGTACACTGCTTGCACTTTGTACTTACAGCAAATAGATTACGGCCTGTTTTGCCCTTGTGCTCTCCATCATCCATCATGTGTGCTGGCATGACAATCTGCTTCTTCATCATGTCAGCAAATGCCAGGGTGGCACCGTTGGGGTCCTTCTCATAGATAGCATCCATAATCTGTGACCACACAGCACAGACAGCATGTGTTGAGTATTATAGCATCAACCACTAGATTGTACTTTGCACATGTTGCAGTATCCTTGATGGAGAGGCATCCATTATGCTGTCTGCCAGGCTAGTGATACCGACAGAGTTGTGACTGTTACACCCGGGCACTGCCTGTACCCACCCGCTGGTATGCCAACTCGTGACGGCCCTCATCTGATGCAACGGAGCCGCAGATCTTTGCCAGCACCTCGTCCCCATACTCCAATGCATGACGAGCAGTGTTGCCGTGTGAGATCTGCGCAGCACAAGTGCAACACCAGACATGCCTGCCACTCATGCCGTACCAGTGAACTCAGGGGTGCACACAGGTCATTACACCATCACTGGTACCATGTAATCAACACAGGCATCAACACTTTGCATGACAGGCATGGGCAGATGCATGTGAACAAGGAGTGCAGAGTGCAGTAATAGGATGTCTGCCTCAACCATGGCAGTAGTGAGTCAGCACAGCTGACAGCCCACAGGCAATCCACCCTGAAACCCAGGGGGACGAAGACTCCATGCATTGCTGCTGTATGGTGGGTGCTATAGGCCTGGGGGAGTGGAACAGGCAACACCCATTATGTGTCCACCCTTGCCCACAGTCCTGATGTAATCACCACACGAGGAAGTTACGTTGTCAACTGCTGAGCTCTGCTGTGCTGCCTACTTGCCTTTACGGACAAATATGACAAAGAGCAAGTTCGCCCGATGCCACTCTACACGCTGGCTACATACCTTGGTTGCGCGCTCCTGGAAGCTTGTGTAGATGAAGCCAAGGTATGGATTGTTCTCTGTCTTGGGATCCATACCAGCGCAGATGAGGTTCTGAATGGTAATCTCAATGGCATGCATGTTCACCCTGCACAAATTGATCAGTCAACAAGAGCGCAGTCACAATGGAGCCTCCTGTAACGTTTTCATGGTGCCTCTGTTAGATAGCCCCAAAGTGCCACACCACTGTGAGCAGCACGGAGGCAACACCTCTGGACTGCTGGCATCCTGCGCCTGTGTTATGTGTCTACCAATGTGTGACCGCCCACCACCTACCTTCCAGTGAGGTACATGTACTTGTTCATGACATCTCCGTGCCTGTTCTCCTCTGCTGTCCACTGGCGTGTCCATTGGCCCCAAGGGGTGGGGCTGGCACCTGTCTCATCCCTGACACCGTCAAGGGTGTTCAACATGGCCATATATGTGGGCAGAGCCTCCTCTGTGATCATATCACCTGCAACCGCAACCATGACATTGCAGTGCTGTAGCGATAAAGCTGCTGAGCAAAGAATCAGAGCTGCCACTAAGAACCACCTCATGCGAGCATTGGGCACAAGCGGCAGCATCCATCTTATCCAACTGTGTTGCTGAAACATGCAAGCCTCTCCAGTCGTGCTGGTCCAAAAGAAGTGGTGCTGGGACAATTCACCCCATGCAGCTGGCTGCAGCTGGCTGCTTACCAACAAAAGTGACCAAGTAGTCGTCAGGAAGCTCTGCTGTCCTCTTGCGCAGCTCCTGCACCTGCAGCAATTACGAAGGCAAGGATAGATAGCTGAAAATATCGCTCATTTTGCCGCAGAGACACGTCCCAAAGCCTCTAAACCGTGCCAAAGCACGCTGCTACTGTTGTGCTCTGTAACAGATGCACAGCATTTCCTCGTACCTTGTCCAAAAAGTCTGGATCGCTGGATTCTGGGAGGAAGTCTGCTGGCTGCCAGCACTTGCTTGTCTCTTTCAGCAAGGGAAGCACCTGCACAGGAGAACGCCAACTCAGTGCGTAGCCATCGTCGCTGCCACTACTTCTCTCTGCTGCTGATCATGCTGCTGACCTGTGTCTCCAGAAAAGGGCCCAGAGTCTGCACAAGCTCCAAACGCTCCTTCGTAATGCTGTGCAGGATCTGGCCGTTCATGATGACAGGACCAGGTGCCTGCGTAGGCCGCTCGGCAGCAGCGATGGCATGGCAGCTGACCGCCCTCTGGCGTGCAATTACAGCAGCCTTGCAACCCTTGCCTGCAATCATACAACCCAATGAGCGATTACGAGCGAGGCGAGTGAAAACAAAACTACAGCTACGTGCCATAACGCATACAAGCTACGCGGCTGCAATTGACAGCCACAGGGTTGCTGCCATCAACTATATTTGGTATTTCCCTTGAAAAGTGCTCATCTCACCCTGGGTCAGGGCCTGTCTGCGGACTGACTGGGTGGTCTGTGCACCGATCATTTTGCAGGCTGGGCTTCAGATGAAATATGCTGGACTTTTCTGACAGAAGATCTGAGTAAAATAGACGTCCGCCACACGGCAGATGCGTTCACAATAGGCTGGAGTGGGCGAGAGTGTGTGTTAGCGCAAGATAGTGCAGCAACACCGAGTCTTGTGGGCAAGCGTTGCTAAGGACAGCGGCGACGCAGACGACTACATTGTGTGTTGCTCGCGCCAAAGTCATGGCACGTAGTGCGCCATGCAGTAGGTTGTGTTACTTAGGGTGTAAGCCTAGGCTAAGGAATACACGTCGCCTGTCAAATTGGAGGGCGTTACAACTTGGATTTGTTGCATGGTTGCGACGGCATTAATCACAGTCTCATTGATAGCACAAAATAGAGGCTGCCTAGCGCTTGCAACAGCCGAGCCAACGCACTGGGGCCTGAAGCAGCAGATGCGTGTTCGTGCACGCTCACCCGAACGCAAGTGGATGGTGTACGCCTGCAGATAACAACAATGGAACCCCGTGAACTGCATCCATTGCTACTTCGGATACCACAATCGCAGCAACGTACCCACAAGAGTATGTATTCAGTACTGCTGCCAGCTCTTTTCATCCATCAAGGAATCCAGTAGCAGCTGCTGATTTAATTCAACAACAAGGTTGGAGAAGTCTGCTGATAAGACTATGCATAAGCTCTGCTGCTTGCCTGTGGTGATGTAGCAGGTAAAGGATATCATCAGCCCTGCAGTCACTGCTGGCAGCGAGCCTGGCTTTGAATGCTTGAAGCATAGGCTGGGCTCACCATGAGCTTTCACTTGGCATACGGAACGTGTGGGTGTTGTGTATGTGACAATAATGGTGGTTTCAAACCTACTGTTCCTGATTTCAAGGAACTTGGCACTGTAGCCCTGCAGTTCAACTGCATCAGGGGCCTAATGACCAGGAAAGACCCACAACCTATGGCAGGGGTGATGAGCTTGCTGAGCTGCTGTACGACACGATAGCTGGACCACATGACTGACTGAGGCATCCAGAAGTTTGGTTACCAACCATGAGAAATAATCCTCAATGCTCCTTAAGTCTGGGACTTGCCGAGCCGTAGCAGTACAAGACCATCTGACCATCTCATACTATGCAAGAAGGATGTCCAGCTCATGCATCATGTGCAAATGAGAGTCAACATACTCAAGCCATTGTGCCTAATTATGCAGGAGTCGGATTTTGCTTGCTGCTGCTGCTGCTGCTGCTGTTATAACTGACAGAACTCCCATACTCTACAGCAAATATCTTGGCAATTACTTGCCCAAGCATACTTCTGCTGGCGCCATGCTGCTCACTGTTGTGCTGTGGCCGTTTTGGCGGCGTCTGCTCAACCACTGTCGCTAACTGTGGCTGCAGCTGCTGCGTGGGCTGCTGTACAGGCGGCAGCTCTGCTTGCTGCTGCTTCTCCCCGTCTAGTTGCTGCTGCTTCTCCCCGTCTAATTGCTGCTGATGTTGCTGATGTTCTTGATGCAATTGATCTGCACAAGACATAACCTGGGGTGCTCTGCCTTCAGCAAGCCGCACAATCTGCTGCCCATCCTGTGTGATCTCCAACACCTGCAGCAGCGACCATCATACTTCGGCAGCCGCAAGATGAATGCCTACCCAACTGCAAACATCACCAACGCCATGATGCAACAACATGTTGACAGAAAAAATGAAGGAGCTGGTTGTTCTTGTTCACCTGCACATCTCCATTGCCGCATCCCTTCGACAGGCCCACATCTACCCTCAGCACCTTGCCCCCACAGGCACTGTTGATACCTTTGTCCTGAATGGTATGGCCAACCTGGTCGGGGCAACAAGAAAGGTCAGCATCAAGCAGGAACATCAGGTGCAGCTACCTGGGCTGTTGTCACTGCCTCTGTTGCAGCATGCTAGCGGCAGCGGCAGCCCCTTATCTCATAGCTGGAATGACTAATAAGCAGTTGATCACCCCCCCTCCCCCCGCACCCTTGCTTGCAGCTGATAGCTCAAAAGACCACTTCGCACTCGAGTTTGCTACAAGCAGGGCCAGCCGTAACACCCAGTCTCAAGCAGTGCATGCATTGTCTGCTAGTAGCAGCATCTGCCGCATGAGTTTGCAGTGGTCTGTCAACATATACAGTTTGCCGCTGCAGACCGTGAGATATCATCACATGCAAGGCCCAGCATAAGAAGTGCCTGATTCTCACGCGACCCACTTCTTGTTGCTACGCTTCAGTGCATGATATGAATGCGTTGTATGGTTTGTGTGCAGCAGATGTCATGCACTTAATGATGAAATCAGTGCCGCTCACCACCATTCGCTGTGCCCCTGGGAGTGATTCTAGCACCTGCTGTAGCATGTCACAGTCACACTTTGACTCATCACGAGCTGAGTACTCCCTGCAGGTGTGAAGTAGGAGGAGGTGCAAGCCAGACAGCACCAGCAGTTTGAGCAAGCCAGAAGACCCTGTGCTGAATCATGACACAACACCAGCCAGCACAGCACAGCCCAGTGCAAAGCACTGAGAGCCCGCGTGCAGGTCAGACATGAAGCACAGCTCTGATAGGCATCAGAGTTCCAAGAGGATTCCTAAGAACAGACACTTGCCCAGAGACCATTGAAACAAGTAACGCAAGCCCAAACAAGCAAGAAGAGACAAGATGTCCCCCAGCACCTACCTGGCCCACACCACAGCATCAGCACCCCTGAGGAACTTGGGTGGAGCATTTCGCTTCAGTGATAGCCCTCCAAAACCACCGCTACTTCCCCCCAACAGCCACTCCCGAGTTTCTTTGTTGATTTTTTCCAAGCCATACTCCACATGTGACGGCAAGACACCTCCATGAACAAAGAGTGTGCTGCCCACCTGAAGGATCACGGGGTGGGAGGCAAAGAAGCGGCGTGTGATGGGACCACCTGCAGGACCAGGCAGGCAACATGACTGGACTGTGCAGCACATCAGCATGGTGACTGCACAGTCAGCACAGAGCTGGCAGGCGGCCATCTGCAAGGACAGCTGCCATTGAGGCACAATTTGCAGATGGACTTGTTATCCGGGGTGCTTAGCAAAAGGATTGTGAGCTTCCATGTGTGAAGTGTGCATCCGTTGCACACACATGAGGTGCACAATGCCAGCAAGTATGCCACCCATCTCGTACGTATCAAGGAATAAGGTCTGGTAAGGTGACTGCTATTGTAGGCTCGTGAACTTGCAGCAAGCTCTGAGTGCATGCAGCACCTCACCAGGCCGCAAGGCTGCATCCCTCAATGGATTGAACTGCCGAGCACCCCTACCACTGCTGCTTGCTGCAGGTGCATCTGGGACGCTGGCTGCATCTATTGATGCTGCTGCAGCAGTGGCAAGGTCTTCTTTGCATGTGCTGCAGCTGTCTTTGAGCCGCTGTCCAAGCTGACGCCAGCGCTTCCATGCTGCCATCTCTAGATCCGCACCTGTTGCAAGGCATCCAATGGTCAGCGCTTTGGGTTTGGAGCATCATGCTCAGCATGCAGTCGGGCAGAGGCTGATGTTTGCTACTAAACCTGCGACGACTTGCTGCTGCTGATGGTGCATTTGCTGTGTACAGATCAAATCAGAGGTGGGCGCTGTACCAAAAGCCCTGTAGCATCAAGCACACCTGCAGTTGCATATCTGAAGTTTCCTGCCACATTCATGGTCTCATGATTGCCATTGAGCACGTACAGCGCCCCTCCTGCTGCTGCTGCCTGCTGCTGCAGACGTTCCAGCATAAATAGCAGCTTGATCTCCTGATCACCACGGTCCAAAATATCACCAACCTACAGCATGCGGACACAGCCTGAGTCTAGCGCTGCGGGCACTTTAACAGCATGAGAGAGCTTGCCCTACACAGCACACTGCCTTCACCTCCACCTACTGTCACCTGCGAAGACAAACAGACGCCTGACTCTACAGTCCATCCATGAGATGTTATGAAGCATCTCAGGACTGTCTTTGACCTCTGCATGCACTGCTGGTGCATGGCCAATACCCTGTAAGTGATGCCTGAGATCCCAGCCGTATCTGTTGCGGCCGGCCGCTGTTGCTGTTTTGCTCACCTGCACGCAGACAGTGTCCCCACCACTCCAAGTCCCCTTCTCATCTATGAGGCCTGCAACACGGAATGCACGCACTGCCTGCAAGACAACAGGGTGAAGCCAGGTTACTACAGATAATGCACAGAACCAGCAACATCACCAACCACACTGGCACACAAAGCCAGGTGCACACACACCACGGTCCTCACTTTTGCCTGCTGTGATTGATGCAACATTTGCAGTGTTCATTCACTCATGCTGCAAGCTGTTGCGCTGGCTGTACCTTATCCAAATCTCCGTGCAGGTCCCCCACAGCTATGAGTCGCTTTGCGGCTGGCAGGCGCAGTGGAGGCAGCTCAGCAGGCTGCAGGAAGACACAGCCGTGGTATTGCAATGCAGAGATGATATCATGCTCATGGTAACAGCTCAATATCACGAGCTCAACATCATGCAGCTGTCAAACGGAGAGCAGCTCCAGCAGAGACTTCAGCAGTAACATGCTGCCGTGCAGTTGTACTTTGCTGAGTTGGAAAAGCAGCACACAACAAAGTAGGGCCCTTGCTTTGCAAAGTCTATGCAACAGCAGGTGGGGTGCTATTGCTGGGATACACAGCTGCAGAACAACATCTGCTGATAGCATGATCAAAGCACTGCAACAATCGGCACGAGGGCTGCATGATTGTTGACTATGACCTGCAGTCGCAACTCAGGGATGTCACCTGGGGATCAGGTTGTGCTGTGCACGTCTTGTTGTAAGCAGTGTCCACCACATGATCAACGAAGTTCTGCCACATCTGCAGCGCCAAACCGATGTTCAACGCATGAACGCTGGAAGGAAACTGCTTCTGAGCGATGCTAAGTGAGTTGACGTCTGCAGTCGTGCTCACACCTGTGGGAACTCAGCCTGGCAGAAGCCACCTGCTTTGGCTGCATCTGCTGCTGCAACCCCACCCCAGGAGCCCAAAAGGGACGCCAAAAACCCCATCACAACTGGTATAACCCCCAGAGACGTCTTGCTGCGGTGCTACGCAATCGAACAGCGCGAACCCAGGTGCTTGACAGGTGCGCTTGAGGTCCAGCTCATGCCGGCACAACGATAGAGCATCGCAATCTGGGATGATCAGGGGCGGTGGTGATGAAGAATAATTTGTCGGTGGGGTGACACTAGGGCCGAAGGTCTATGGACATGGCCAACACAAAAACACTCGCCAGCCTCAATAACAACAGCTGTGTGGCTGATATAGTGACTGGTCAAAACCTGCATCTAAAATGCATCTTAGAAGTGTAACTTGAGGGACCTGCGCACCGACATCAAGGAGATTAGCAGCAAATTGGTCAGAGAGTAGCATATCAAGGGCCACCTTATTTCCTAGAGCCGGAAGTACGGTGGAGTTTATGTCTTTAAAATTGTAGCTATGACTGTGAGCAGAGCTGTGACTTTGGTGCTGAGAAGTGATCAAATCTGTAAGGATACCAGCAACCGTGGGATTGGACAAACATGTACCAAACATGTACCAAACGGTAGAGACAACCAATTCAGCAACAGTTCTTTGGCTGTAGAAGGGAGCTAGTCACCTATAATACTTACGGCTGTTGGAAATGCTGTAGCAGATATTGACCCATGCAGCAAATCGAAATGCTATGACAGATGCGCTGACATGCTGTGATCAGTGCTTCACAAGTGCTGGCATCATCATGGAGTGCAGCCATCGCCATCGTGGTATGACATCCTTTGGAATGTTTGAGTTGGTGCAGCAGTGAGGAATGCACAAAAATGGGACGTAGCCACACACAGCTCAATGGCACAAGCCCTCTGTGCACACGTGTGGCAGATGCACTAAGAGCAGCATACACTGTGCCGCTGCGGCAGCAGCTACCATGCATGGCCTTCAGCACCACAGGCACCATGTATGGTCCCACAAGTCCTGGCCAGTCAAACCATGGCAGCAACATCCACACATGCAAAATGCTGGATCAATATGCCGCATGCAACAGCAGCAGCTGCAGAAATTGCAGGGCTAGAGCAGTGATAGGAGTTCATGCCAAGATGCTTGGAAGAATATGCAGAAGTGGCAGAGAGCCTCAGTCTGCAAGAAAAGTCCTGACGCAAGAATTGTGGTCCCCGTTTATGTGAGACGATCTGCTGTTGCTCAGCATTTGTTAAGGCTTGCTGCTGGGTGTGCTGGATCCAAACGTGATGCTGCAGGTGTACCTACCACCATGAGGCACTGCTGCAAGCTAGTGCGGGCAAAGTATGCTACAACCCTTGCTCAACAGGACCATCATCATGCCGGATCGGCTCCCATGCAGGGATCCGATTTTGAGATGCATTTGTGTGACCCAGAGTGCTGAACGTTGAACCAACGGGCTCCAACGGGCTCAGCAAGCAACCTCCGCAACTTCACAGCACACCCTAGCCTTCACAAGCAACACTGCTGCTGCAGATTACACCCACAGCGTGTACAAGGCTCCAGACGTAAGTATAGCTCAGTGAGCTCACCCTATGCACCTCAGAAGACGCTGTAGCATGATCAATACAGAAGTGTAGATGATATATATTTTTTGCCGGTGACTGACTCAGAAGATCAAGGCTATGGAAGATAAAGGGTATATGGAGCAAGGGTTCGAACGATGGAAAACACTCTTGCTGAACAAAAGTCCGGAAGGTGCGTTCATCCGCCCTCTTTGATGCGACATAAGCAGTCTACACCTGCTGCTTATCCAAGATGGTGAAGTTCCTGAAGGTATGTCTGACCGCAGCCTCAACCTTCTTCGGGCGGCTTTTGGCACTGCTATGGTGCATCCAGGCGCCTGCTGACCCGGTGCTAAACATATTTGTCCACTTTCTGCAGCCTGGTAAGGTGGTGATCCTTCTTACCGGCAGGTATGCTGGCAAGAAGGCAGTCATTGTCAAGAACCACGACGATGGCACCTCAACAAGGGGCTATGGCCATGCTCTGGTATGTGGCCTGTCAAAGGAGCCACGCAAGGTGCGAGCAGCGCCCGTGGTGCATTGGGGAGGCCTAAAACACGGGTCAACAGCAGTGCAGCAGTCCTCAAAAAATTCATAGCAGCAGTGGTCCAGCCACAGTCAGATTGTTACGAAAGACAGCTGTGTGGCAGCGAACCGTGGTTCACATGAGTTGCTGAGGTGACAGAAGGAGGTGGAAATGACACAGCAGGCAAGGGCGAGCCATCACATGTTGCCCACTGCACAGTGTACAGCTTACTAGCTCACGGGCAACACGAATGGCTGCCAAAGAGAGTCTGCAGTACATATAAAGAGCTTTGCACAGCACTTCAGGCAGTTGTGGCAGTCAGCAGAGCCATCTGTTCGGGGTTACGGAAGCTTCCAGAGGGACTGTAAGGCAGCCCATGCCTGCTATGTGTCGGAGAGAGAAAAATTACCACCGCCCCTAGAGCTTTCATGGCGCAAGAGCAGTGGCAGTAGTTCTCCTGCTGGGTTGGGTCATGGCCCTGGTAACAAGCAGCTGCGGTGGATTGGTGGCATAGTCAGGGGATGCATGCTGCAGCACTGGGCTGGTGGCAGGGTCGAGCAGCAGCAAATGTGGTGTTGTCTTGCAGGACATACTATGAGCAGCATAGCAATGTGACAGCTGCAGCGCAGGCTCATATCTATTAGCCAGGGCGTTGGCGACTGTACCACCAGAGTCTATCTGATGTCGAGCAGCTCTATTAGTATGCAGGGGTAACATGACAGGCGGGAGGTCACGGCCAATGGCATAGTGCTCTGCACCACCAATATGTGCACTCAATGTTGCAGTGTTTGATCTGAGTTCTTATGCCATAGCAGCAGTGCGACACTCTCAAGTGTTGCACTCTTCGAACTTGGCTGAAGCTGTAGTAATCAGCACATTGCCAAACACAGCAGCAGAAGCAGGAGCAGCGCCGGCAGTCTCTCAAGGGCTGCAACAGCTGCAAGATCACCGTTGATGTCACGGAAGCACTGCTTTTCCAGGAGATCAGCACTTTTATTGACCCATGGCATCTGCTCACCCAGCATCAACATGCATGTGCACAGGTTTGTTCCATCCGCTCGCTGCTGCTGCTGTTGGTTGCAGGTGACCAAGCGCAGCAATGCCAAGGTGCAGGCTCGCCGCAGCAGTGTGAAGACTTTCATCAAGGTGGTCAACTACAACCACATCATGCCAACACGTTACACTCTTGATGTCGACCTCAAGGGTGTGGTCACTCCTGAGACAACAGATGACAGCAGCAAGAAGACAGACGCAAACAAGGTGGGCAGGGTGGGGCCAGTAGCTGTTCGTGTGCAATGGCCTGTGTTGCGACCTAAGCTCAGCAGTACGGTTGAAGCCCAAGGCACCATACACACGGGTGTGCATAAGCCTGTTTGCTCACTAGGTGTGCTCCTCTCAGAGCCACAGTGAGCACACACAGCACAAACCAGTACAGGGTGTGTGGGACTGAGGCATAGCGTTGGGCTACCTGGTCAATTTGGGGGGGGGGGGGAAGTCAGTATTTTGAAAGCAACAGTCCAGCTTCACTGAGGACTTATCTATGTCGCATGTTCACATTAACAGCACGCATAGCCAAAATCAGAAATGCAGCACAAGGGCTGGGCAAGCTGCATCACAAACTGGCAGTTGTCAACACTTGACATCAGTGCTGCGCTATTTGTGTAAAAGAAACAGCGACAGGTGCAGGTGCTGCATCAAATCAGCCCTAGTTGATGTTCAAGCGTGCACAAGTCAGCAGCAAGTGACAGGTTGCAGCAATAACACCTAATCACAGCAGAGCACAGAAGACAGCACAAGCAGTGTGCTTGTGTGCAGTTGATATCCATCCAAACAAGCAAGTTCATGGGTGCAGCAGTGCTGAAGTAAGCCCAGCCGCAGCATATGTAGTGGCCATAGTTGTGGTGCAACACCGCACCAGCACAGGAGTAGCATCATCTGGGCCTTTGTAATCTCCTGTAAACAGGAGTATCTGTCTCAAGCCCAGCTGTTTTCAGCTGGCTCTCGGTCACTAGGCATGAGATCTCATCAGGGTTACAGCAGAGCAGCGTGACAACCCTGTCAAAGTCCAGTGGGAATGCTCTGATGAAATGATGCCTTGCTGTTGTTGGTCCTGCAGGAGGCCAAGAAGCTGTTTGAGGAGAAGTTCAAGAGCGGCAAGAACCGCTGGTTCTTCACAAAGCTGCGATTCTGAGCGACAGCAGCAGCAATGGCCTTGCGCAGCAGCAGCAGCTGCAGTAGCAGTGGCTGCAGCGATGGCAGTGTTTGTTGTTTGATCAGCAGCTGGTTTATAGTGGCAGGGTTCAGTGGTCTGTCTGGCAAGAGCTGCAACAGTGCGTTTGTGGCACAGCCAATGTAACTGAACCATGACTGATTGATTGCTGTACAGTCAGATCGCCTTGATCACGAGGACACAAACATGAGCATGCGGTGTGCAAGCAGTGCCTTGTCAAGGCCAGTGTTAACACTGTCCCCTAGGCCGTTAGTGGTGTGCAAAGACTCACAGATGGCCCAACGTCTTGGACATGCATGTTTTGTTGTGCCAGTGGCCTGAGTGTTTGAGGATGATGATGCACCCATCAAGCACACACCTATGTAGCCAGATGCAGCAACGCATCGCCGGAGTACCGCAAAGAAACCGCCTATGTGGAAATCACACAGACAGGACTGTGGCAGAGAGGGCCTGAAGAGTCAGCAGCAGCAGCACTGAACCCTGTCACAAGCCATGACTGCCAAATTGCAGCCACTTTCACTAGCTAGCAGCCGAAAAGCTTACCTAATTGGCCCACATTTCATACTTAACACCGTTGATCGCGCTCCTGATGGTGTCAGATACCACGGCTAGCTGGTACTACTACTGTTTGCAATGTCTCACAGCATTCCCCTCTGACCTTCTTATTCATAATCCATATAAGATTCAACACTTTGATCGTATGAATGCACATTGAACTCTCCTTCAAGTCTCTATAGGCAGGCAACCGAAGATGAGCGATGAGAAGTGTTGGTACACGCTTGACGCAGCATCGCAGCCTGTGGGCCCATACAACGTAGCCGAACTGACAGGTATAGCTTTACTGACCGCTTGGCTGCTGCCAGCCCGCCTGCTGCTTGTTTCAGGAGCATGACCCAAAACTGTCTGCAGGGTACGCCAACTCTGGCTTCGTATCTGAGTCACAATTGTTTTGGAAGGAGGGCAAGTCCTCATGGAATAAGCTAGCTGAGGTGCCGGAGCTGGCGTCTGTTCTGAATTCAGTCAGAGAATTCAGGCCTCCTGCAGCATCAACTGGGTGAGAAGGCAAAGAGCCATGACATGATGGTGTGCTGTGCACATTGTTTGTTGCTTGACCTGCTTGCAGTGCATAAAGTTTGAAGGATGACGCATTGCTTGAGCGCTGTCAGAGTTGCTTGTATGTATGTACTTGACAGTGGTGCAGCTGAATTCAGACTCGGCATACAATGCAATATTCCCGGAAGCAACTGCGGCACACATTTTAAACCACGATTACGTCCTGCAGAGGGCTGCAGCAGCGACAATCAGCAGCGCCGCCGCATCCCCATGTGCGGGTCATAATGGGCAAACCGTCAGACCCACTGGAGGCTTTCAAACATGAGATCGCAGCAGTAGAAGCAGGAGTGGATCCAGCAGACGCAGCAGCAGCAGCAGGCGGCGCTGCAGCAGATGATGACAGGTGTGCAGTGCAGCTCTCACAGCATCCATTTGCACCAACTATCGACAGCTGCACTTTTGAGAACTGCTCTGTACATGGGCGACAGCAGCAATGTTTTAGGTTGCAGTGCTGAGGCGTACACAGCTGTGAATCACTGACATAGTTCAGCAGCAGCTGATCTAAGGTGTACCACCAGCTGATCTGCGTCCTGCGTCCACAGCCAGAAGGCGCAGTGCATCTCCTGCATGGTCCTCCCTCCTTGCTCAAGAGCCATGCATGTGCAGCACAAGCACCAGCCCATGGGTCAGCAGTCACAAGTCAAGTCAGAAGAGGCCCTTGCTCTGTGTTTGTTTGTCCACAGGGAACAAACACCAGAAGAGCTTGAATTTGAAGATGACGATGGGACTCTGTACAGATGGGACCACACACTCAGGAAGTACATACCAGCTGCAGAAGCAGTGACAGCAGCAGCAGCAGCAGCAGGAGTAAGTGTTGCTGCTGCAGCAGATGCAAATGGGGCCCAAAACCAGGCAGCTGCAGCAGATTATGACATTGACGCGATGACTTTTGTACAAGAAGAGGAGATCATACCAACGCTGGCAGCAGTCAGGGCAGCTGAAGAGGCAGCAGCTGGCAAGGACACAGACAAACAGGATGGCAAGGTACAGCTTCCGCAGCCGCTGGCACCTGTATTCCACATTTGCCATGAACTGCACTTGCTCAGCAGTGACACAGACTCATATCCTTCACCCTCAACACATGGCGCTTGCGCACCGCTACAGACCACAACATGAACCTCCATTATCCAGGGAGGTGTCAACACGTCCTCATGATCATGAAAGCACTTACGCCTGGTTGATGGGATCAAATTGGTGTGTTGTTGCTTGTGCAGCGGCCGGCTGATGGTGAAGCTGGCAACCTTAGGGGTAAGAAGCACAAAGGAGGACAGCAGCCACCAGCAGAGGAGGCAGCAGCAGCAGCAGATGATGAACCTGCTGAAGCAGCCAAGCAGCAGCAGCAGCAACAGCAACAGCAGGAGCCCAAAGGATGGTTTGAGCTGAAGGTGAGGTGTGTTGGCCCACCTTGAGCATGATGTCACAAAAGCAAGGAGCCTTGCAAGTCAGCACTGGTGGGCCTTGTGACAACTGTCTCAAATGGCTCGACCTGCTGACATGCTCAAAGATAGCTGAGCCCAGCTCAACACCTGCTAGCATGTCTCATGTTCCGTAGCTGTCAGCAGCCATTGATAATCAGACATGCTAGCAGCTGCAGCATCATCAGCTGATGCATGTAGCTCTCTTGTGACTTGTTACTCGCAGCTGCTTGCTTGAGGCCCCACCACTGTTTCCTGGTGGCTGCTGCATGTCCATGACCCCCCCCCTGCCTGCAGGTGAACACCAGTGTGTATGTGACGGGGCTGCCAGATGACACAGATATTGATGAGGTGGCAACCGTGTTCACAAAGTGTGGCATAATCAAAATGGATGATGAGGGCAAGCCAAAAATAAAGTTGTACCGGTGAGGTCAGCTGAACACAGCTGTACAGGTTGACTGTCTGGTCACAAGCAACATGAGCATCATCCACATTCCTGTCAATACTGCATGATTTGAAGTTGGCGAGATGATTGAGCTCAACTCAGCCGATGTTCTGATGTACAGCTATCTGGAGCACTCTCTCTTTCAGGCAATTATTGTGCTGAGATTGAGTTTGTGCTGATCCTGTGCATTTCAGAGACAAGGACAGTGGCTTGTTGAAAGGTGATGGTCTGGTGACCTACCTCAAAGAGCCTTCGGTCCAGCTGGCCTGTCAGATTCTGGACGGTGACTCCCTGCGGCCGTCTGGGCCGCCCATGTCGGTCTCAGTGGCTAGGTTTGAGATGAAAGGTGGTCAGTACCAGGACCGCAAGAAGGGTGGCCAGAACAACAAGCAAAACAAGGGCAAGGGCAAGGGCAAGAAGAAGCAGTTTACTCAGCAGGAAAAGATGGAGCGCAAGTTGGGTTGGTGGGGATTTGATGACATACTGCCACCAGAGAAGGTCAGTTGGGCTGGCGTGTAACTCAGTTATGCTCAAGTGGAATGTGGTGTTGCCCGAGGCCCAGGCGTGGCTTGAAACACACTTGCCTCATTTGTTGTGGTCAGCACTGCATCTCAAGAATGGCCTGACGGTGACTGCAGTCTGGGGAAGTGTACAGCGCTGACTGGCAGAGATATTTTCCCTTGTAGCTGCTGGTGTTGGTCGCCCATGGCTGGAGTGATGATGAGCCCAGTAACAACAGCATAATGGATTTGGGCTTTTTGGCAGCACTGTACACATCCCTAGATCGTATTTTGCACACACTTTGTGTGCCGACAGAAAGAGGGACAGCAGCTTCATCAGGGCAATTCAGTGCGTTGTTGCTACCCAACTGCACCTTCCAGACCTTATCATCATTGCTCACTGCTTCTGAATGCCATCCTTGTTCATTGCAGGTCACGGTTGTTCTGAAGCACATGTTCACCACAGATGAAGCTGAGTCAGGTGGCGCAAGCTTTGCCAGTGAACTGGAGGCAGATGTGTTGGCAGAGGCAACCAAGTTAGGACCAGTAGAAAAGGTGTGGCTGGTGCAGCTGCAGGACCAGCATGTGCTGAGGTTACGTTGAGCATGCGGCGGTTCATTGGGCTGTGCATTAGGTGTTTGCCATGCCTAAGCGCACGTCAGTGGCGGGGTAGATAACAGCTGACTGTGTGTCTGAGCAGTCTCCTTGCAGCAAGGTGCCCTTGCCGGCGTTTACGGTGCTCTACCTGGGGGTCACTGTCTCAAAGTGGAACGACACCATACCTGAACCACGTAATTCATCTGTGCTATTCACTTTTGCTGTGTGAGACAGTGGGCCGAGGTCTTCCTGCGGTGGTGTGCACTGCTGCTGTTGATCAAAGTATGTTGATGCTGTTTGTTGTGCCCCAGGTACGGGTGTATGCTGCCAACCCTGAGGGTGCTGTGACAGTCAAGTTTAAGCAAGAAGAACCAGCACAGGCATGTGTGGCAAAGATGAATGGACGTTTCTTTGGAGGCAGGCAGCTGGTGGCCCATATGTGGGATGGTTACACCACCTACCATGTGAGTTGGCCATTTTTTTGTACAACATTGGTGCTGTTACTGTAATGTCTGCGACCCGTTGCCAAATGGCCATTGCTCTTCTCTGCGACAAGTAGAAGCAGCCTATTGTCATGCAGCATCTTACAATTGACTGATTTTGATTGTCAAGGGGCAGGGAACTGGTGACGGTGTCAGCAGCTCACACGGGTGTCAGGGAAATGAAACAGGGGAAAAACACAGGGCTTGTCATGCTGCAGACTTCCCGCACATGCTGGTCCCCACCAGCATCACCTACTGCATCTCTTGTCCTCTTACTGCCCTCAAGTAGTACGGCATCTGGTAGCAAGGCATCTGGTGATCTTTTTCTGTTTTGTGTTTTGTGTGCAGCATCAGTGAGAGGACAGACACACTCTTGATGGGTCAGGTTGAGGTAGCGTTCTGAGGTTATGTGCTTTTCTTATGTGCTGCAGGCAAAGGTGGCAAAGCAGGAGACAGCTGAGGAAGAAGCAGCCAGGCTAGAAGCATTCGCACGTGAGCTTGAACAGCAACAAGCAGCAGATGCAGCAGCAGCAGCGGCGGCGGCAGCGGCAGCGGAGGAAGCCAGAGTGCAGTGAATGTGGTGATGTGCATTGTCAGGGGTTGCTGACAAGTCAGCTATTGCTGCGGCTTGGCACAGCATGCAGTGGGCGTAGAGCTGGAAGCGTGCCCTCCCGCTATTGGGAGGTGGCCCAATTTTGTTGGTATCGCTGAGCCTGAGTTAAACATCATTTTCAGCTGGGAAAAGTGCCTCTACAGATTGATTTTGGACGCTATGCACCTTCAAGGCCTTGTGGCAGTCACTGACACGGCAGTTGAACACTGTCCACTGCAGCTGCTGGCACCGGTGATCACTCATGATGATAACTTCACAACCACACCTGCTCAACTGACTGCTCATTGCATGTATCCACTGGAGTATCTTGGAAAACTTATGCAAACTCCCTGAAGCATGCGTTCATGCGCGTGTACACAGCTGTGGTGATGCTAGGGTCCAGATCCAGCACAAACACCTTCAGACAAGCCACACGATCCCTCAACAGGCTCATCATGGTGTTGTCTGCTGACGCCCTCAGCTGCTTGATGGCCTCTGCAACTATCTCCAGCACATCAGACATGCGCTCACGCACAGAGTCATCCAGCAGCTTCACACCACGCTTGCACACTTCAATGCGGGCACGCTCAGTCGGCAAGAAGGTGAGGTTATCCGCAGTCTACAGGACAAAACATAGCAGCAGCAGCAGCAGCAGCAGTAAGTAGTTGGTTGTTGAATCGACTGCAGTGGATATTACAACAAGAACCCCAGGCTTCTAGCAGCTGCACTGCCTTTATGCCACGGCTAGCAGTCAAAGTCTTGTCTGACATGCAGTCTCCAGATGCCATTGTACCAATCTCACTCAGGCTCAGAAGCTCCACATGATCTATCTGTCATATGCTCAACTTCAGTGGCACAAGTCGCCTTTAGCTGCACAACACATGCTTTGGTAATGGAAGGTTCATGATGCCATTGCACACAATCAACACAGCCAGACCACATGACAATCCTAAGCATGCACACTATGCTAGTGAAGGAGAGTGCTGCATAGCTACAACCTCCACACCTGCAGCAGTTTGTCCCAGTGGCCCTGTCCTGCCAGCTCCATCATCTGCCTGATCAGCTGCAGCTGCTGGAACGCATCAGCATCCCTCCTGCTGTTGGCATCAGCTGCTCCACTGGCAATGGCCTCCACTGCTGCCTGGCCCCGACTCAACAAGGCATGAACATGATCGGTGATAGCACCTGCACACAAAGACACATGCAAAGCAGCAAGCCTGAATGAAACAGCCGGCGAAACACACTGTACACTTGTGAGTCTCTATCTGAAGTTGACAGCAGGCTGCAGGCTGCAGGGGTGCAAATTTTGCGAACAAGCATCCTTCAGCCTGAGTCCTGCAGAAACCTTGCTTGAGTGTCGTTGCTCACCACGCTGTGCCTGTATGGCTGCAGAGAGCTGCTGGTTGATGATCTTCAGCGCAGCCCTTGGCTTCTGAGCTGCCATGAACATCTCAATGGCCTCACTGGGCTGTTGGTTTATCTGGCAATCATATGCTACAGATTCAAACAGGCGTTGGCGCTGAGCAGCATCAGGGACAAACTGTGCGATGGCGCCTCCACTGCCCAAAGCTCCTCCACCACCCAGCAGAGTACCTGCAGATGCACCACCAGTATGTGTGTTGGCATCATAACATCTCAACACATACAATGCGGCAGCAGCTGTAGCTGCAGGTACATCCCTCTGTCAGTGCCTGTGAGACGTGTTGCACCACCGCGGATGAATGTGCCCTCACCATAATCCTTGCTCTGTACCAACAGCTCCCTGAATAGCCGGCCCTGCTCATTGGCTCCCCCACCAGCCAGTGCAGCTGCCAGCATGTAGTACTGCAGGGCAGTGGTGCTGTCTGTGGTAGTATAGCGGCGGCCAAAGGCGGCAACCTGTGCTGCAATGTCTATGTCTAAAGGTGTGCCAGCATCAATGTCATCTGTGTCACAATTGAGCACCTACAGCAGACAAATCTTCTCAGATGGCATTGGCCACTGCGGACTCATGTTTTGCCACACATAAGCTTACGTATTGCTGTCAGGCGAGCAGTGGCTGGGCGACAGGACTGCAAACCTCTTACAGTTTAATGCAGGATACTTGTATATAGGTGCATATGATGCAGCACTCAGTTCACAAGATGTGGTCTGTGTCTGCCACTCCAAACCCCTTGAACCCAGTGCACAGAGTACAACTGTGCAGTTCCAGGCACAATAAGTTCAAGTGATGACATGGCACAACAGCGTACCTTGCAGAAGTGCAGGGCTATTGCCAGGTGGATCCCGTCCAGCTTGTAGTTGTTGAACATTTCTTCCTTCAGCATGAACTGCAGCGCCCGCTTGAATTGTAGTGACAGCAGCAGCACTGTCAAAAACAGCAGCGGCTCCTTGCCGTTTTTGCTGTAGTACTTGGGACCCCAGCGGTTAAGCTCCTTCTGAAGAGACGCCAGCGTGTACACTGCAAAACAAAACAACGGTGTTGGGCCAGGTGGTGTGCAGCCAGGACCATGCAGAGCATCCACCCACATCATTTTATGGATCTCATCATCGCTCGACTGAGACACCCACAATGCAGCCCAATCAGGCGACCGTCAACCTCAGCAGCCTGTTGTGATGTGATGAAGACTGGTGGCCGCTGATGTGTGACACACCAACCTGCTCCATATCCAGCAGCTCCACTACTGCTTGGGCTGAAGCTGCCGCTCAGGTTGTACAGTCCACCACTGCTGCTGCCACCAGCTGTGCCCAGAGTAGCAGCACCAGGAGCAGTGTTGACAAGGCTAAGCTTGATCCAGATGTAGTCCTCCATGGTTGGGAACAGAGTTGGGCTGAGCTTGAACACCTGGTCCACAGATCTGCTGTCACCAGCCAGGAGAGCATACACCAGCAACTGGTAGTCCTGCTTCAGTGAGTTCTGCGAACGGCAGCAAGATACAACGAGGCGAGTGTTTGCTTGGCACCAGCTTGCTGTCATCGTTTGCAGCAGTCCTGGAGGACGCATTTGCCACAGTAGCAACAAGTGCAGCAAGTGCTGTTGCATGCAGTCAATCACCACTTACACAGAAGAAATCTCTCAGCAGCAGGGTCCACAGCGCCGTTAGTAAGTAACCGTGCACAAGACAGCAAAGCCCTTGAAGTCAGCTGAAGATCTTTATCAGTCTTACTAAGACTGCACGCACCTGCTTCTGCTTGTAACCCTGCAGCAGTCTCTCGCACTCCTGCATCATGTGAGACCCGTGCTGCTTCCTAAAGCCACCTGCATCCTGCAGCCAGTGATGCAGCAGCTGCTTGACACTGCCGCCTCCAGCTCGACTCTGAGTTATGTCCACTGCACGGTCAGCTGCCTTAAGGGCAACATCATGCATGCCAGCTCGAAGGGCATAGTAGACCTGATGCGCAGGTGACAAGCGACAGAGGAAAGGGGGGTTAGCCAGACAGGAATTGGGAACGGTTGCTGCCACACCAGCGATGGCACCTGTTGTTTGTGTCAAAGCCCAGCACACAATATGCACTGCCCGGCACAGAGATGAGACTGGCGACTGTGAAAGTATCTCTCAGGCAACACAATAGATGTAATAGCAAGTGACTGAAGCCTTCTTTGGTCCAGGCTCCATTGCGGTATAACCTACTACAGCATCTCCCCCAAACTGGTCTTGCATGTGCACACCCCAACTGCTGAACGTAGCACAGACAAGGACAGCGCCAGGTGACCCACCTGTGTCCATGTGGTGTCAATGCCGCCAGGGGCCTGGATGTCCAGCACACCCTTGTCCCTGAACTTGACTGCTAGGTATGCTTGCACATCCCTCAGAGGGTCTGGGTCTGCTCCTCGCTGCGCTGTACTGCGGTGGCGGCTGATGACACCAGTCATGTGGCGGGCAAAGCCGTTCTCCAAGTGTCTGCGTCCACCCTGCAAGGTAAGTGCACACCAACATAGGTGGACGCTGATTGCAGTTGTTGACAGCATGATCGACTGTTGAACTTTGAGCTTGATAGCATGGAACATGAGACTTTGAGATAGTGTCTATCAGGTTCTGTTGGCCGGGGTGGAGGGCTGTGCGCAAGCGAATGATGTTGACGCCCGACACAAGGAGCATGTAGTGCTGCTGGGTGTCACTAGAGGGGTGATCGACTGCACAATCAAGACATGTGCACTCCTGTCCAGGACAAAACATACCTCAAGCAAAGCTTCTACATAATCATCCTGACCGGGAGTCAACCCTCTAGCCCTTGCCACACTCAGGATATCTCCAAGCAGCTTCCAGCAATTGCTCATTAGAGTATCTGGTGTTTTGTCCTCATACTGCTCACAGGCCGACCCAAAAGCAGCAATGGGGTCCACGGGGGTGTGTTGTGCTGCTGCCAGGTTCAGCTGCTTCACAACTGCTATGTAGGCCTGCTCCTTAGGGCCCAGCTTGGCACCTCCAGCGAATGAGGCAGCTGCAACAAAGTTGAGCAGCAAATCAGACCAGATGCTTTTACTGCTTTTCACAAATTACAGGAATGCAGATTAATTACCGCTATTTGTGTACTGTTGGAAGCCTTACATAAGTACACAGATAGGAGTAAGCAAATGGCATGCATGTGTGAACTGTCAAAAGCCTTACGCAAGGCCTCCCAAGCTGGTGCTGACGAAGTGTGAGAATCATTCATGCACTGGCAGTGCTGCTGCCAATATTGGAAAAGTGCTGCTGCTCACCAATATCTGTTCGTGCGATGCTGCCAAATGAGAGCCCGCCAGCAGCTGCTGCTCCCCCTCCTAGCCCAGTGTATGGCGCTACACTGCTGAACAGGCCTTGCTTGTCAGCTGCCCAGTCACGTGTCATGCAGTCATTCATGTCACGCTCAAATGACATGATGGTGTCTTGTTGGGCTTCCTGCAACGGCCACAGAAGTTGTGCTTCAGTGTGCCTGCTGACGCAATGCTGTGGGGCCAACGGCAAGGAATTACTGCAGAGACCGACTGGTTCTGATTGGATGTAACCTTATGTCACCATGCCCTGCTGTGTCCTCGTCAACCATAAGAGCAATCAATGCTTGAGTTGCAGGCAAATGTGAAGTGGTGAAGTCAGCTGACACCCAGACTGTCAGACACCAGCAGCAGCCAGCCTCCTGCTGCCTCAGGGACACTGTATGCTCTTGGCACTTGAGCATCCAGTCCGCTGGCCTGTATACACATGCTACAATGCTGCCATTGACTAGAGTTGGAACTGAAAATGGCCAACATGTGCTGTTGAAAGCAGGTACTTGATCACCTGTATGGCTGTCAAGATTGTCATGTCCTGTATCTGCTGCAAATAGTCCTCAACACTGGTGGTGTCTGCGTGAAAAACATCCTCCAATGTAGGCTGTAATTCCAGCGAAGCAACATCCTGGTTCAGCCTGCACATATACAATGACGCCAATGCTTTTTGTGAAAGTGATGGACCATAACACACCAAGCCCAGATGAACCGCATCCACGAAGAGTCAACACTGCTGTCCCGCACCTTCCCAAAGGAAGGAGGTCTGCCATAAACAGCGCTCCTGCAGCTGAACGCTGCTATGCATCCAGGGTATACTTGCAACAGGTTATCACCTACAGTTGGTGCTGTTGTCTCTGTTGGTCTTTGATGACCTTCAGCAGCTGCCCTTGGTGTGCTGAGTTCTGGTGCTGTGAGTTGTGCAGCATAGTCCATTAACAAACCCTTGGATGCCGCGTTGTTGATCCCATAACCCCTGATAAGAGGCTATGCGTGCTTACCTGCCAGCATCAAAGCCCTGCATGGCCAGTAAGCGTGTTGCTGCAGCCTGCTCAGATTGGCTACGCACCCTGCTGGTGCGCGCCCTTGCAGACTGTGAGCTAAGCAGTAGCCCTGTAAGATCCCTTTGCACTTTCGGGTAACCATGGCGATCCTGTGATGCGTGAACACGATGCTGTCAGGCTCCTGACGGTCTGAAGCGGCCAAAGTGCTGTGATGGCAACGAACCTGTGCCACCAGATCATTTGTTTGCTGAACTAGTGACGACCAATCTGGTTGCTCCATTGTTTCGAGCTCGAGGCACTACATAGGCTGCTGGAGGAAATTGTTCAGATCCCTCTTCGTTGATCAGCAGCTGTCCACCGTCAAGCACCAGACACAAGCCATCGCTGTACGCTTCTGCATACAGTTGTTTGTGACTTTTTCCAGTCACTCCGACACAGTGCATCAAATTGGGCTGGTGTGCAATGGTTTGTTGTCAAAAGAAGCGCCAGGCCAGGCCTATTCAAATTCAGTTGAGCTGCTGCAGAGCATGCACACCATCCGTCTGTCAGAACCCCTCACGGCAACATTGTGCCACTGGAATGTCATGTTGCAGCCTTTTTGGTGAACGATGTCCTAGTGCTGCCCCTGGTGCCTGCAGCTGCTTTGCCGCTTATTACTTCCAGTCTCCTTTGCCAGTCCAGTGCTTCTTTCTGCAGTTCAGCTACCTGATGCTTCAACTTGATGTACTCCATTATCTGGGGCTGGTCACTGCGGCAGAAACGGCATCATAATCATACTTGAAAGACTGGTCCCTGCTGCTGCCACTGCTAGCAGTTGCTGCCAGGCCATCCTGCTCAAGCAGGGAACCAGCAAATGCTTGTGGCTCGGCAGATCGTCTGCATACATCTCAGCAGGTCTACATTGTGCACAGTGGCTGCACCGGCAGCTCCAGATCGTACGTTGCAGCAGCAAAGTGTAGTTTGCAGGTTGCAAATAAATTGGCACCACTTACGCTTCTTTCTGCTGCGCCTGTAGTTTCCTGTATGTCACTGTAACTTGCTGCGACTGGTTTGCAGTCCGGTTATAGTCAGCCTCAAAGCCATCAAGCTCACGCTGCTTGTTGCTCATGGACGCTCTCAACTGGCTACCCTCTGCCATGAGGCAGGCCATCCGCGCCTTGACATCATTCAACACCTGCAAATGTGCATGTATGGTGCTTGCAGCAGAGACACACTGCCATCCGCAGTGCAAGCCATAGATATGCTCGACAGCTGCTGCCACGTTGGCATCAGGTACTTGCTGGCAGCGAGCACAATGTTGCCAATCCCTTGTGTCAGCAGAATACGGCTGTGAGGAGTCTCAGCTGCTGAGAGCCTCAGCCAGTCTGTGACTGCTGACATTGTCTGCCAGAAACTAAGCATCTAGTCCCACCTGGACTGTTTTACCGGTTGAGAGCTTCAGTTGCAGCAGTTCCTTGTTTTTGGCATCGATGCGCTCCAAGTATTGCTGATTCTCAATCTTGAGTTGGTCAAAGTCCACCAAGTGCAGCACCTGTCCAACTCACATGCTTGATGGTGAGACAACTGCCTGCCAGGACAGCAGGACTAGGGAATCCCTTTAATGGTTTGCCAATGACCCTTTTGTCATAAAGTCACAGTGCTGGCAGTGTACTGCTGACGTCAGGTAGCTGGTAGCGAGCAATGGTTTGTAAGCCACCTCTGCAACAGAGCCTTTGTTGCTCAATATTGTACTCCTCATGTTTCCTCACGTGTACAGCCAGCTTTGAGCACACAGTTCTGTATGTCCTAGAACGGGACTGCCAAACTGCAGGTGTACTATTCAACAGTCAGCACCTTGTTGCAGCTCACCTCTCCCATCTCCTCCTTGTGTTCTAGCTGAGCTTCCAGTTTCTGTATGGCTGCCTTGTATGTGCTGTTTTTCAGCGTAAGCTTCTCCACCAGCACCTCCTTGGAATGGACCTTGTCTTCAAAGAATCTGGCAGCAGGGGGGTGGAGTACATCTGCTCAGTATGTGCTTCTGTCTTGACCTGGTAAGTGGCAGGCCCCTCAAAGGCGTGTTCATGTGGTTGATGGCTGCGAAAGGTTGCAACACACCTGATGACTTTTTCTGCATTTGTCCTGCCCGTGCGTGGGTCCTCTCCTGCTATAATGATGTCCCTCTTAAACTCATAGGTGTCCTTTTTTGTCTCTGCACAAAGAAGGCGTATTCAGATTGAGGGGCCTAGTTATACAACAAATAGCATACCTAGTGTTGCAAAAGCCTGCTGCTTGTGATAAAATCAGTATCACGGGCAACTTGCTTATTTCTGGCTGATGTACAATTTGCTCAGGGCATGACTCTTGCACTGCCTCAACACACAGGTGCTGTTGCTGCTTGTCTGACGATCAATGCTGCAGATGTGGGTTTCTTGCCTGCAATGCGCATGTCCACTTCTTCCATGAGGGTGCGGATGTCATCAATGTCCTTCTCACCATTGGCACGCAACTGCCAAAAACAGGTTACAGGACTGTGAGTGCTTCATGTCTGGGCCAGCTCACCTGGGCCCCCAGGGAGCCCTGAAACAGCTGGTGCAACATTGCCTGTGCAGGGTGCTGTCTGTGGACGCACGCTTGCGGCTTGCATGAGGATAGTTCAGGGCTGTGGTCTCAGTCAGCAATGCCAGGTGCATGCGTCTGGCAAGAACAGTAGAGCAGCAGCACTTTCTGATATGTCTGCTCCATTGCACTTGCCTCGTCAATATCTTTCTGCAAATTCTCTATTGCTTGGCTGACAATGTCACTTTTTTCATCATCTGTCAGCTTTGTTACTGAGTCGTCCCTGGTTTCTGACTCTTTCTTTCGCCGTAGACCCTTGCCCTTCTGCATGCATACCAACCTGGCTGACACCCCGCAGGTACACCAAGTAGAGCATATGCGGCTGAGTGTGCAACAGGATTAGCAGCATTGCATGCATAGTGCGAGTGTCCATTGTCATTGGCTTCTGATGGCGCCAAGTGAGTGGGTGCAGCAAACATACTGCCACAACCTGGTCAGCAGCTCAGGCTGGCACACACCTTGATGAGCTGCTGATCAAGCTGCACTGTCACACCTTGAGCCTGTGCCTGCAGGCAGGATGTATGCACTGACGTCAGGAGGGTTTCCAGAAGCATGCCAAAACAAATTTATGGGCTTTCTGGTTACTTCCATACTCTACAAAAGCAGCATCTGACACTATCCCTATGCAATAGACTAGACAGACCCACAGGCTTCATAAGTGATGATTATCTCCATCATGCAAATCTTTAGGTTACCTTGACCAAGAACGCCTCTAGGAGCTGATTTTCCCGATCGAGCTGCTCGTTATCACGTCTCTGCGGTAAGAGATTCAGCTACAAAAGGGCGAAGAACGCACAACTCAGTGAAAACTATCACAATTGTCTTCTCAACGTACCAGCTGCTGCAGCACTGCTGTTTGCTCGTCAAGAGCCTGCTCTGCATCGGTCATGGTTTCCAATTACACGACAGCGCCCTTGAGATCGATGTGATCACTTCAACTACGCATATTATGCATACTCTGGCAATCTAGCTTACGACCTGCTACAGGACAGTCGGTCAAGGCCGTAGCGTAATGGCGGGTGAACGTTCAATCAACAGAATCAAGACGTTGGTGGTCCGCAAAGCCCTTCCATTGCCCAAGGCGAATATTTCAAACAGAATAGTAGGGTCCAGCAGCACCAGAGCTAAACCTCAAGTTCAGCAGTGGCACATCACAGGCTGGCCTAACTGGATGCCCAGGCATCAGGGCCCTGTTCATAATCCAGCGCGCTAATGCTCAATAACCGTATTGATAACCAGCTGGTGGATACCCATAACCTGCTGGAGGTGGATAGCCCGCTGCAGGCGGGTAGCCATAGGCTGCCGATGGAGGCGCATACCCAGCTGCAGAAGCATATGGCTTGTTCACTGGCCGCATCGTTCTCGGACCTGCCTGACCAGCCATTGCTGACTCACCCAAGGCTTCCGATGCTATCCTTGCTACCTCAATGTGTGCATGCTCCCAGTCTTGGCCTGCACACAGTATGACAAGGTCAGTAATGCAAATGCAACTGCTGTCTACCACCACAGCTAGCAACACAAAGGCCACCTGCAGATGTAAAATGCCACTGAACAGCAGTGCATGCACGAGCTCATCACCGAGATGCATGCGCACTGGCACAGCTTGCTGTCCTGAATGTGATATTTACCTGTGACTGGAGCGTTTGGGTCAGTCTGATGTCTGCTGTGTGGACTACGTGGGCTGCTTGGTACTGCTGCACCTGCAGCACTGGCCTGCTGCCCACTGCCGCCTCCAGTCTCTCCTCTACTAGCAGCTGCTGCTGCTGCTGCTGCAGCGTGTACCGCTTGAGTGTACTCTGCCACTGCTGCTGCTTCTTGTGGGCCACCAGGGGCTACCACAAAGTCCCAATGTCTGTCGTCATTTGCACGCACTTGCAAGTCCCTCTGGTGGTAGAAAGACAACTTGAGCTGCAGAAGCAAACAAGCAGCTTCTTTGCATCACTGAGCTATGATGTATACTAGATATGCACTGATGGCAGTACCAGACGCGCCGAAAGGGTTACGGACAGCTCCAGGCGATATCAGTCGACATCCTCCAACAATTTCTGAATAAACAGCACAGTGCTGCAACACAAACACCAAACCTGATCCAGCTCACTTGAAAGAGTGCTGCAAGTGTGGACTGATGTGATGCAAGTATACTGATGCTAGCTAGCCAATCACCTTGTTTTTGCCTCCAGGGTACATGGCATGCCCATCCAAGTACTGCTTGGCGGTTGAAGCTGTGGCATCATCATAGTACTGCACAAGTGCCTGCATGTGATGGCGCGCACAATGACTTGACCCAACTGCTGCATGCAGTGAGACCTGTGGCGACTCATGAGGAAGCACAAAATCACACAACAGCAGACGTCACAGCAGAGAGCACAGCAGCACACTTCTGGTGCAGAATTGATGTGTCACCTGTCACATGCCTGGAGGTGCTCAAGCTGCCGCCGCTGTCATGATGACAATTGTGATTTCCTCACCTGCCAGTGATGGTTCTTCTCACTGATAACCAACTTCTGCACGTAGCCATACGTGGCAAAGATGGTGTGCAGCGCTTCTACAGTGGGAGTGTACGACACCTGCTCCAGATCACACTGCAGCACGTTGCTGCTGCTGGCAGTCGCAACGGCCTGATAAGGATCGGCGCCTGCAGCAGCAGCTGCAGATACTGCAGTGTAATGGTCTGCTGCTGCTGCACCAGCTGCCGCTGTGGCTGCTGCTGCTCCTGCTCCCGGCGTGTATGGTACAGTGAAGTCCCTGCAGCACAGCAGCATCAACGTCACCAGCACCACCATGAACAGGTGCAGCAGCAGACGAGCAGCACCCGGGCAACCGAGGGACTGATCAGCAACAGCAGGAAGCCCAGTTACCTACTACGTTCACTTTGGCTGTGTATCTGCAGGTCCGTATGTGCTGAGAAGCTGACTTTCATAGTGATCTTGCCAGGGTGGTTGGGTACCATGTGATCTGGTATGCTTGTGCCATTGAGGGTCTGCTGCGCTTCCTTGGCATTCCGAGGATCCTTGAACTGCACAAGAGCTTGTAGGGCATTCTGCTTCTCAAACATTGCGATCTTTGCCACATCACCAAACGCAGCACACAGCATATGGATAGTGTCCAAGTTGGGGCCCAAGGTAACCTGAACACAAAACAGTGGCAGGGAGAATGACTTTTCTGTCTTGATTTGTGAGCCCAATGAAGCACTGCTTGTTATTGGTCACCGACACAGGACACACTCAAACTGAGCTGCACCAGGCCCTGGATGATGGCTGCCAAGACATTCCATGTCGCTTGGTTGCAGTATGATTGACCACAACAATGGTTAACGCCACTATAATACATTGCTGCTTACTTGTATGTTATCGAGGATGATCAGGATCACATTGCCTGTGTGTTCTTGGCGTTCAGCACCAAAGCCCCAGTTGCCGCTACCAATCTCCTGCCGAGTCGAATATTGGAGGTACACAGTCTTGCTGCGGACCTGCAGATGCACGAGCAGATCATTTTGACATCAACTGTCGGCTTCCCGTGCCGTGGCTGACATGATTATGCTTGTACTGCTGTCATGCAGCTGATGCGCTGCTGTTTATGTGCTGCGAACAAAGCTGTGCATGGCCTGTGAGTACCTTTGGTGGGTCTGCACTGCCCACAAAGCTGAAAATCATCCTCATAGCGCAGTTGACATTCTCGAATTCTATAAAGGCTTGATTGGCTTGCGTTTTTGCATTGCCTGTGCTGACTTTGGTCTTGACTATCCTGCCAAAAGGCTTGCACAGCTCAACAACGTCCTGTTCCGTAGCGTCTGGAGGCAGATTCCGGATGTGAAGCACCTATATACAGAAAACAGGAGAGCGTATCACGGACTAGCTCTCCTGATTGTAGCCAGCGCAGCTGCTCCTCACCACTGCTGCTGTCACGCACCCCACCTTGGATGGTGGCTGGTTGGCCCTGAAATTGTCCCGATTCATCGACATCGTTGAAAAGTGTTTGCGTCTATATCAGCGCGGCAGTTAGGACTTCTTTGCACTGCTTGTAGGTGCAAGATCGCGACACAAGGTCAAGAATCCTCAGCGAAAAAAATAAATGATCCATAGGGTCCATTTCTGCTAGAAGATAAACCCATCACAAACGTATCTACCGAGCAGGGGGGTACAAGGGTTTGTACATTTGAAAGAGAATCGTCTGCCACTCATGACTGCGCCATAGGGCTTGTTGGTAGCCGCAAAATGAGGTTGTGCCAGATAGCAGCAGTCAACACAGCGCAGTCCGTGAGATTTACCTGCAGACTCCTCAACACTCACAAAATACCTGGTGGCAACAGGATAGATAACTGCTGCAGTATCTACAGGTTCTGATATCGTACCTGATAACCGCACGTAGCTCGTGACCAGTAGACTGCGTTTGTCTACTAGTGTGTGGCCTGCGTGCTTTGCTTTCCGACGCATTACAGCGCAGATATAGACCCCCAGATTGCGTACAGTAGGCGTATTGAATTAATTTGGCATTATGGAAGCGATGCAGCATGCAGAGGATGGTATGCAGCAGCATGGGGGGATGGACCAGCAGGGCATGGAAGAGACGGGTCCAGCTCCCGTGACGATTCTTCAGGTATGGCTTAACAAAAATGCTACAATACGTTCTTGAGGCAGACCTGCAGCAATGCTAACGTCCCTTGCCGTGTTGATTACAGTCACATGGCATTGCAGCTGCTGACATCAAGAAGCTGATTGAGGGCGGCATACACACGCTGGAGGCGCTAGCACATGCCCCTAAGAAGGAACTCACAGCAATCAAAGGGCTCAGCGATGCCAAAGTAGAGAAGATGCAGAAAGAAGGTATGCCACCAGCCCCTTCTCTATTGCCCACTATCATGACATGCCAACCAAGTGTCAAAGCTTGAGCCCCTGTGTGAGAACAGTACAGTACTTCATAGTGTGCTAGGATCCAGGCAACACCTTCTCGGCAGCCATCTGGAGTTTCTTACGCTGACCTCAGTGGTCATGGTTTGTATGCTTGCAGCATGGAAGCTGGTGCCTATGGGCTTCACCACAGCTTCCATTGTAGCTGAACAGCGGTCAGAGCTCATCAAAGTTACCACAGGCTGCAAGGAGCTGGATGACATCTTAGAAGGTACAGCCCCGCCTGTGCGATACATTCCCCCTCCAGCATAGCTGCAGTAGATGCAGCTCGAGTCCTTAATTACAGAATCACCACACCATACCACAACGCAGCAAGGCTGTACAGGCTCATGCCGCATGAAGCTTGCGCGCTTACGGTACAATGCTGTCACAGTGTGATTGCACAAGAAGTTCCTTGCAGCAAGCACACAACTGACAGACCGACAAGGGCTGAGCCTGCATCTGCAGGTGGAATAGAGACAGGCTCCATCACTGAGCTATATGGCGAGTACAGATGCGGCAAGACACAGCTGTGTCATACACTGTGTGTAACATGCCAGGTATGGGCCCAGCTGAATGACAGGCTGATGTCCAGGGTATATGAATTTGATGAGTCTGTCTTATGGTGTGTGTTGACTAATTTGCACTCCTCTAACTGTTGTTGTGCATGTGCAGCGTCTGCGTAGGAATAGCACTCAGCTGGCAACCCAGTTCACCCTGTGCACGTGTGTTTACCCTGTACTCTTATGATGGGATGCATGAGCTGTTTTTCCTTTGATCACTGCCACAGCTGCCAATTGACATGGGAGGTGGTGAAGGCAAGGCACTTTACATAGACACTGAAGGCACCTTCAGGCCACAGCGGTTGGCGCAGATAGCAGAAAGGTAATGCAGGGTGTGACAAGCAACACAACACCTCCACAAACCTTGTCACCCTGCAGTGGCAGAAGTCACCATTTGGGTGGACGCCTTGTTGCTAGGCACAAACGCTGACATGCCACGCAGCAGCAGTCTGCCCTGCATCTGGCTGACAAATGCTTGTGTACTTTTGTTGCGTCATGCAGGTACAACCTCAGTGTCAATGATGTGCTGGACAATGTAGCCTATGCTCGGGCGCACAACACAGAGCACCAATGCAACCTCCTCAGCGCAGCAGCAGGGATGTTGGCTGAAAGCAGGTTTGCTCTGGTGGTTGTTGACAGCGCTACAGCCTTGTATCGCAGCGAGTTTAATGGGCGAGGTGAACTGGCAGCCAGGCAGATACACTTGGGCAAGTTCCTGCGAGCACTCACGAAGCTGGCTGATGAGTTTGGTGTAGCAGTGGTGGTAACTAACCAGGTGGGTATGTGTTGTCAAGGGGTGGATGTTTCTTGAGTTGGCCTTTCTGACAGGGCTACAGGTAATTATGCCTGCAGGCCACGTGTCCTTGCCACCTACTTAACAATGCATTAACTTTCCTGACTAGCCCGCTGTGCGGGCCTGTGGTCTCAATGCTGCTGATGCCTTACGCAACAGATCAGCATCGCATGATGTTGCCACGGCTGGGTGCTGATGCAGGTTGTAGCTTCAAACCTAGATGGAGGCGCCATGTTTGCTGGGCCCCAGATCAAACCAATTGGTGGAAACATCATGGCACATGCAACTACAACTCGTCTGTGGATCAAGAAGGGGCGTGGTGAGAGCCGCATGGCCAAAATTGTGGCATCACCCTCACTGCCAGAGAGAGAGGCATCCTTTGGCATTGGGATGGAGGGTGTCACTGATGTGAAAGATTAATTAAGTAGCAAAGCTGAAGCTACTTGGCAAGAGTAGCCAATCAGCGAGCCAGTTGCAGGGGTCAGTCTACTAAATTGCAAAGATCTTTTCTTACTCTAGAGTAGCTGCTGTATTCTCATAGCAGGCGTGTGAATGGCTTCAGAACAACACTTGCTACAAGGGAGCATGTCCTAATATTTGACGGCACTGCTTATGTCATGATATGGTTGGCCAGGTCACTGAAACGCTGAATCAGTGTGTGCCTTGTGCATGCTGATCGACCAGTGCTGCATAAGATCTTGAGCATCATATAGCCGAGCACGATAGACACCTTTCATAGAGTAGTTGCATGTTCACAGCCTGCCCTGTTGCAGTTCACAATGTTCTATCAGCTGACCTGATGAATGAATGAAATTTGTATGAACTGCAACTGCTTGCTTCATGTTGTGCATAGTTCTGCTGTCACGTGAAGTGCACTGACTGGAAGTTTGCCAAACAGTCGGACTGTATAGATCAGTGCGGGCCTCTGCAAACAAGTGCTTAGTGACTCTGCTTGCTGCCAAAGCCTCCTCTTTAGTATTGCCAGAAATGCGGTGCCACGGCAATTGGCCCATTGCACCCCCCAACCTCTTAGGCGGTTGTTCTGTTGCAGCAGTTCAGTGTCCTGACAGAGATAGTCTGATTTGGAGCACTGTCCCAGGGTGACGTTGGATATGAAAGATTCCTCCATCGTGAATAACAATTTGAACCAAGCTCACTACAAGGTTGGTTGGCGCTCTCGAGTTTTACCGTACTCGTGTCATGTGCCTTGAAGGTGATCCAACGCAGCCTACAGCTTGTGGGAAACGTATTCGATTGTGTTGTTATCGTTCTTTGCAGTTGTCAGGTCAGCGTTTGGCGTGCTGCTTGTGAACTCCGTCCAATACGTTAACCGATACTCTTCGTCGACTATGGAGGCCCTGGATAGAGACACGCTATTTAAGAAGCTTCGTAGCAAGCCAGAGAACAAGGTGTGTGGGCCTTGCGTGCTGTGTGCAAGAGCGCTCAAAAGCAGCACATCTGCTGCCTCCCGCTGGCTGTCTTACAGCCGCTGTACATAAAAAAGCGGAGGTGTTTAAAGCTGTGTTGAGTCATTCTTGGTAGTGGAGTGCCGACCATGAGCGTTCTGTGCGCCCCCGTAGGTGTGCTTTGACTGTCCAGCTAAGAACCCAACTTGGGCAAGCGTTCCCTATGGCGTCTATATTTGCCTGGCGTGCGCTGGCATTCACAGAAGCTTAGGAGTTCATATCAGTTTCGTCAGATCAACGACTTTGGACACATGGACCGAGGACCAGCTTCGAGTAAGTAATCAAGCAGCTGCTTGCGCACTGTGCACCAGCACCAAAACGCAGGACCCAGTCCTGCTGCACGTCACATGCAGTACCCAATCAAGCGTCAACTGGCCCTGTCAGTAAATGTGGCAAACTCACTGTTGCTGTGAAGTAAAACCAGTTGCTGTACGCAGTTGATGGCAGTCGGGGGCAATCACAAGGCAAGGCAGTTCTTCAAACAGCACGGCTGGGATGAGGTCGGATCAGACAAGATAGAGGGAAAGGTGCGCACAACATCACCCCGTATCTTTCATAGTGTAAATTAGCTGCAACGTATGTTGTGTGGAATAGCTTGCTGCAGCATACAGCTTGAAATTTCTCAGCAGTATGCTGCCGTCCCTGACAGTGTTGTTACTCCGGTCCACACACAACCTGGATTCTTTTTCAATCGCTCTGGTGACCCAAAACAGTCAATTTCTCGTCTATCTTGCCCTGCAGTACACCTCACGAGCAGCACAGTTGTACCGCCAGCAGCTAGAGAAGGAGGCTGCAAAGCTTGCCAGGTATGTGCACAATTTGGTCACAGCATCTCAAGGGCATTGTGTTTGCGCTTCTCGCCCTTCTCACTGCATCAGCCTTCAATGGAGGTTAGCTGCCATCAGCTGATTCTGATGCCTTGCAACATGCTACTGTGGCAGTGTCAGGCAGTGTCTGTGACACCCCTGGGTGCCCCAGCAGGCACTTGCTGGATCAGCATGTGCACCTGCTCAACTGACTCCCAGCATCATGCAGTGCTTGTGACGAGTTATTTAGATGTCAATCAATGTCCGTTGCTGGTAGTCAGATCTCTCATGTCGCTCTGTTGTTCGTTGCAGCCCCGGAACGCCCACGGCAGTTGATGCAAATAAGAACCCCCTGGCACCCAGTAGCGCAGCTGCGCCACCAGCAGCAGCTCCAGCAGCAATCGCAGCAGCAGCCCCTCCAGCAAGCACGTTAAGACCTGCTCCATTAGCCAGCAAGCCAGGTAAAGGCGGGTATTGTGGCAAGGCAACATCATGCCATGGGCATGCATATGGGCTGTGGTCGTGCCTGTCCTACCAGAGCAATGCATGGAACCTTGACCAGACTGGGTCTTGTGGCTGTGAACAGCACCTGCAAGCAAATAACCATACACTATTCCTACTGTCTATGCAGCAACATCACGTTTGGTTCAACCGCGCAAGACCACTGGCAAGCTTGGGGGAGGTCTGGGTGTGAAGAAGCTGGACTCCAAAGTAGACGAGACACTATTTGAGCAGGCACCAGCACCAGAGCCTGAGCCAGTCAAACCCTTGCCAGTGGCGGTAGCAGTGCAGCAGGAGGCGGAGAAGACCAACACCAGCAGCAGATTTGCATACGACACACTCACTGCACAGGTCGGCAGAGGTGATAGATCACATGCAGTCTGGTGTACATTTGACTGCTTGTATCTGCAAACGCCTCAGGAGGTTGGATTTTCAATAAGTCACCTATCTGTGATTGCAGCAGATGCACATTGCACCATGGACATGAGTGTTGTCATGTGTGCTGTGTTGACAGGCACCCGCAGCCACCAGTGCCAGCAGCAGTAGTGCGTCTGCAGTGCAACGTGGCAAAGACGGTCACCTGACACTGGGCCTCAGCAATGATGATTTCTTCAAGGACCCCCTCAGCATGCGTGAGAGCTCAGGGGGCCTCACACCCAAAGGCAGCGGCCAGTTTGGGGGTAGCAGTGGGCCATTTGGAGGCTTTGGAGGGGCTGCTGCAGCAAAAGTTGAAGCAGAGCCCATTGCACAGAAGAGATTTGCGAACGCCAAGGCCATCTCATCAAGGTGAGTGCGAGTGGAACATTGCACACCATGTTCGATGGGTGAAAGGAAGGTTGCTGGGCCTTGGGGTTGCATGTTCATGGCATCTCTCTTGTGATGGCACGATCGATCGCTGATCTGCCACATGCGCCCTGCTTAGGTGGATGCTGCCAGCCTTCCCAGCAAGTGTCTGATATGGAGAGTTTGTGTATGGTGACACCAGGCTTCAACCCCGCTGAGCTGCTGTACTTGCAGGGACTTTCAGGAAAACAATGGCGAGACTGATGCTGAGCGCCAGGCCCGCCTGTCTCGCTTCACTGGGGCTCAAGCCATCAGCAGCGATGCCTACTTCAACAGGAGTGACGGAACACAAGCGGGCCCAGCAGTGGGACCTGGGGCAGACCTGGACCTGACAGCAGCTGAACTGGTCAACAGACTTTCTTTCCATGTGAGTGGCTGCCCTTTGGGGGTTGAACACAGATGGCAGCCTGTTTGTTAGGCCCTTTTGCAAGTGGGCTGCTGTGAAGGCTTCATTGGGCTGATTGAACTCGGCTGTCTTGATATGTGTTAGCACTGTCAGTCGTGGTGTGCGGAACCACATAATTCGTTTCAAGTGAAGCCTTCTCAGCGTGCTGACATGCACCTGGGCCACCAACAGCTGTTTTTTAAACCATCGCCCGTCTTCTGCTTTGCAGGCGAAGCAGGATATGGAGCAGGTCAAGCAGATGGCAGGTACAGCGATCAACAAACTCAGCAACATGGCAGGGCGCTTCATGAACGATCTCAGCAGGTACTGAGCAGCTGAGTCCTGCATGTTGGAAGCACCTTGCAGAACTGAATTGGCAGCAGGCCAATTCTACCCTCATCCTCAGCTGCAGCTCCATCAGCAGAAACTGTCAATTGGTTCGCCTGTAGATAACCAGGCACAGGGGCCAGCACAGTCTCATGGTGTACGTCGGGTGCATCACCGGCTAGCGCTAAGCCCTTGGCCAGTTCCCTGTACTTGATTCAGTTCCCGTGTCAAGAACCAGCAGTGACAGATGTCAGGAATGTATAGGAAGCCGACCTGACGGTCTCCTGGGGTAAGCCTGCTAGGTTTTCTTCTCGAAAACAAAAAGTACTAGTACCGTACTGGGGTTCGGACACCTATGGCTGTCTGACGCCTTGACTTCACAGCGTTGAATTGTGTTTGTGTTTTCATGCCACCTGTTGGCTTGCAGCATCAGAGGCATTGCAAGTATGATGATCACTTAGATAGGGTCTGTGTGTAGTCAATTATCATATCAGGAGGCTATGGGTTGAAGATGCATGCTGCTGATAGCCGTCAAGGGTGTCACATGGTGCAGCACTTGGCATATTGCTGCACCATGCAGCAGCAGGCCTGTATGTTTCTGCGCCAAGCTGTTGAATCAGCAGTTGATGAGGGTTTGCATGTCCATGGCCTATGGCTGACACAGCAGCGGTTGCTCATCGGGTCTGCAATGCTTCTTCTGTTAGTAAGCAAGCCGTATCCATGCTACGCTATTGATTGAATTGTGTTGATCTTTTGCTGGGTAACATCCATATTGTATAAGTGGAGCAGCTTGTGGTGCTCATGCCCGTTTTAAAGTGACGTGTGCTGTTGCTATTCTGCGAATTATGCTGTCTTTCGATATGAGTGCAGCACCTGGCAATGTTGCTGGGATGAGTGCTGCCCAGTGTACGATGAAGCCTCTGGCAGCTCCTGTATCTGAACCACTGCAGGTGCTAGCCACCCAGCCAAGATTGTGCGCTGCTCTTTGTCCTTGTGTGGGATATTAAAAAGCAGCCGAGTCGGTAATGGCATGATGTGCTCAGTCGTCTTTGGGCTTTCGCCACTGCAGTACGAATTCGGATGTACCGTACACCGAGGTATGCACCAGCTGAAGGCAGAAAGAAAAAAGCCGTTCGTGGATGAAGCCGCTGCGTCATGCCATGATCAACTAGGCTGCGCGCAGGTCAGTAGGGTTCGTTGCTGGTCAGGCCTGGCAGAGCCTGCGCTAATACGGAGCAGGCGAGGCATAAGCTCCATGCTTGGCAATATATGTGATTTGTGTTGGCATAATGTTGTGCGTCGATGCCTGGAATTTGCTGGCTTAATTCGTTGAGGACCGTTCGGTGTAATATGTTCTCAATCCGCATCACCACGATCCATGGTCACAGTGGTGCAAATGAGAACTTCAATTAATATTACTTTTTTCCAGCTGGATCAGGTCGGCTGGATGCACTGCTTCGCCGAAAGTGTTTGCAAACTGTGTACAACACGTCGCACGCGAATGAAGTCCATTATCGCAAACAAATAGAAATCTGAGAGGTTTTTCCTCATAAACTCATTGAGCAGCGCCGCCTGCAGTGCTGCCCTAGGACATTGGCAGCAGGGGCAGCAGCAGCAGCAGCAGCAGTCATGGTGTCCAGCACTGCACCTCCCACCCACCCCGGCAGTACTTTCAACAGCTTACCGTATCATCTTATTGAAGGTATAGCAGTGTCCCTAGCAGGTGGCAGCCGTAAGAACTTCTCTGCAACTTGCAGAGCTTTCAACCAGGCAGTCAAGAGGCAAACACAGGTTGTAGATCTCTATGAGCTGTGCGGATGGGGTGGTGGCTCCACAGACGTACCTATCTCAGCCTTGCTGGCAGCTGAGCACTACCCACATGCAAAACACATCTCACTGCCAAGTGGATGGCGGGATCAGGGCATCAGGCAGCTGCTCCATCATGCAGCCACATGCCTTCACACCTGGAGGCAGCTTTCATCTATTACCATGCATTTTCAAGCCCTAACTCCCAGAACAGCAGCTACCTTTGCACAGCTGGTGCCAGGTGTAACACAGTTGACTCTGTCTCTGGACCTGGCGTTTGAGCAGACAAGGCGGCAGGCATGGCGCATGTCATCACTGCAGCATTTGACTGGGCTGCAAAGCCTGGTACTGCAAGTGGACTTGCGGCCTGAAGCATTACAGGTAGGCTGTGCTCAAGGACTGCAGAGCATGTCTCTGCTGTAACAGGCATGGCCAGCGGCAGCCTGCATGAGCCACAGGCAGCATCAGTGCGCCCCTCCTGTAACAGCCCAATATGCTCAGGCACGTCTCACGAGCTGCCCTATCATCCTTAACCATGCACACATGCACAACAACAGCAAGCGACTGACTTCTGCAACAAACTGCTCGAGGGAACTCTCACAGACACTCAAAGGGGCACTGCCTGAGGTTCCAGCAACAATGCCAGTCAATCAGCCTCAACCTCCTTTTGAACACTTTGTTCTATATTCTTCCATTAAAGCGAGCGGCTTGACAGTAAGCTCCACTGAGCAGACTTGCTGAATTGTATCTTTCTCTGTGTTGTCACGTGTTGCTGTGCTGGCAGGTGCTATCAGGTCTTTCCAGGCTGAGCAACCTCCAGCTTATGAGCAGCAGCATCCTCAGCCACTCCACAGCCAGCCTGGCAGCACTCACCAGCCTGACAGGGCTGACAGCACTGCGGTTCAAGTGGCAGGCGGGCAGGTGGGTGAGACATGGGGCCAGTGCTGCAGGAGGCAAACAGCGGGGTGGGGTCATCACACACTGGCAGGTGCTCAACCAGAACAGACCTGGGTCAGTCCAGTATGTTGCAGTCTTGTGCTGGGTGCTTCCAGTCATGTCAAGGGGTACTAAAAGCCTGCAATGCCTACATGTCTTAGTGTGGTTGATGTTGAGGGCATAGCCCAGTTGCATGGCGGCTCAAGACCTCCTGGCACCAGCCTCAGCAGCCAAGTTCACACATAAATTGTTGCCTTGACAATAGTATAACATCCAACAGTCAGTTGGCAGTCAATTGACAGTGTAACTGTTGTATGCTGACGCAGGACACTGCCTGATGCCAGGCTTGTCAGAAACTTCAGCAGCAACCTCCAAGATCTTCAGGTATGGCTGTCAGCAGGTCGGGGCCTGCCGCCCTGCAGCAGCACACCCCTCCCACTGCTGATGGCTGCTCTGGGGACGCTCACAGCCCTCACAAGCTTGCAGTTGCTGCAAGGGTTGTACATGTCCTGGGACCTGAGGACCATCGGACACCTTGCAGGACTCAAACAGCTGCAGGTGGGTCAAACATGCACAGCCAGTTCTGTGCCGTGAGGATTGTGCTGCTGCGTGTGCAGTGGTTGCTGAAGCTGCGGCATCAACAGTTGAAGTACTGATGCAATGCAGTTGAAATTGATGCTGGCAACAGCACTGTGTTGGAACATGGGGAACTGGCATTTCCTGGACTGGCATGCCCAATGTACAGTGTATGGAACATGCAGGACAACAGAGAGGTGTAGATCACAACTGAAAGTGGCACATGTCCATCAGCACACTCCGCTGGCAAGGCTGGCCTGGGTTGACTGCTCGGGCATCACGTACATTATCCAATTTTGTACTTCACTGCATCCCTGACTGTTGCCTGCTGGCCTATGTTGTCATGCTGTGCACCAGGTGTTGGGGCTGCATGACTCTGTAGTGTCAGAGTGTGAGCTTGGTCTGCTTCACCCCTGCACTGCACTCACAACCCTCAAAGTGGATGCTATCAAGCTGAATGCAGTGCACAGCAATGAAGGACCAGCAGCAGCAGGAGTGCCAGAACATGCAGAGCTTGAGGCAGGTCAAGCAGCATATCTGGCGCAGCAGCAGCAGCAGCAGGGATACAGCATCCTGTAAGTAGCAGGAGCAGCAGAGCCCTGCAGCCACACCTTTGCACCTTGAGGAGGTTGCAGCACCTGAAGGTCAACATGTTTCAGTTAGGCCTCTGGCACTGGGTTGAGCTGTGCCCTAACTTACAGTCCTTGACCCCCTTGGAGTGTACATTGGGAGCCAAGGGTCATGGAGTTGCCTGGGACTTGGGTGCAGTCGAGGGCCATCCAACGCTGCAAACCCTTGGGATTATGCTCGGCGCTGTGGGCACAACCATGAGTTGTAACCAGAGTTGCAACCAGGGTGACAGTGCAGAAAGCATGGCCACTGCAGTACTGCGGGTGATCCTGCAGTCTGCTGGTATCAGCAGGACGGGCGGCACACCCAGCGGCTGCAGCTTGCGTCAGTTGCTGAAGGTGATGACATCATTACCCAGCCTCAAACAGTTGCAGCTGTGGGGTCATGCTGGTGGAGCCTCTGGCAGGTTGCTTGCCTCCACAACCAAACTGCAGCTGTCACTGAGAAGAGACTGGGTTGTTGACAGCAGCAGTGCAGTGGTAGAAGATCCAGCATGCTGTGCTACTTTACCTAGTGGTTACCAAATGTGCTGTGATACTTCCTGTAGCCGTCGCAGCAGCAGTAGATGCAGCAGCCATGGGGAGGGCAGTAGCAGGGCTACAGCTTTCTGTTATGAACTGGGGTACATTGCCGCCGGTGATCAACTGAAAAGGCAGAGCAGCAGCAGCAGCAGCAGCAGTGTGACTGCAGCTGTTGGGGACTTGTTGCGCACGGTTGGGGCTCTCATCAGCCCTAGGAGCAGCCCTACAGCCAACAATGCAACAGCGACGATGGCACCTCTACCCCCACCCGCATTCCCAGCAGATCACGGACTGGTCAGCAGATGCAGACCACCTGGTGACAGTCCAACCATTGAGAGTGGACTTGGGTTTGACTTGGCAGGTGCAAGCAGTGAGCAGGTACTGCATCATCGTCACTACCAAGCAAGTGTTGATTTATGTGCTGACATGCAAGGTACGTTGATGCAAACCCCACCACTAACACCGCAGTATTCAGGCCCTGCTGGCCATGGCCAATGTGTTGCTTGTGGTGTGTGTCGTGTAGCAGAGCACCAGGTGGTGGTCCAGCTGCTGCAGAGCTTACCTCAGCTGGAGGTGCTGCAGCTGGTGAGGTGTGATTTTCTTGTACAGGGGGGCATGCAACTGGCTGCGGAGTGTTGCAGTAAGTTTGGTCAGGCAATTGTGGCAGTGTCAGAGAGCGCATGCAAGTGACTCACCTTGGTGGTAATGGTCTGTCTGTGGCTGCATCATCAGCCGTGCATACAAATCACTCCTGGGGTGTGTCATCAGCATTCTTGGCAAGATATCAGCAAGATATTAGCAACTGTCATGCCGAACTCTCATGGTGACCGCATACTGCACAAGGCATGACTGCATTCAGTGTATTGTTACCAGGGTGTCTGACGCACAGAGCGGCAGTTCAACAACAACTTTGGAGGTTCCAACCTAAGCACAGGCTGTGCTGCATATGCATACTGCAGTCACTGACTGCACACTTGGAGAATTAAATCAACTCTCAAGCATTGGTAACTGTGTGACACTACTGCTGCTAAGTTAGTAAATGGTGACTTGGGTGCCATCCAGACCAGCTTTTCATAGCAGGAGATTGTGAGCCGCCAAATCTGGCACGCCCCGTGAGTCATGCTTACAATGATAGTAGCAGTGGTGGTAATTACCTGGCGTTGGAGGTGGCTCGCAGCGCAGCACTGCATGGCATACTCCTCCTATGCCGAATGACTGCTCAGAACTCATATCATAAAAACCCAATGCTGCACATCTGCAGCTGCACAGGCGCACTGCAGGCATGCCTGCCAGTGAAGATGTCAACAGCATGATCTAGAGCCTCATTGAGGTCTGCTGTCAACAGCTACAGCAGTAATATTCTAAATCGCCTGTTCAACTAGGGTTGTCTATCACTCATGATATGAGCATGATGCCAATTGGCATTGCAATCACTTTTGACACGTGTATGTGCATGAGTCCCTTGCAGTCGTCAGTGCTCAGCCTGAGCTGCCTGGCAGTGACACCCTGCTGCTTATGAGCATTTTCTATACGTATATGCACACCACATACGTAGTTTTTATCCTATCATGGCAATGTTGTAGGCAAGGCAATTGCTATGTTTGGGCTGCTGTAGTTGCAGTGCAAGCTGTGGCCCAAAGTGAGCTGAACTGACTGAGTTGGCATCATGTGGAAGTTAGTTGTTGATAGATGTCTTCACCATTTTGTCAGTTGCTGCAGGCCCTGTGTGTTGTTGCTGCTGAGCAGTACCGTGATATCTATCTCTCTTGCAAATTAGGAGCATCCATGCCCTTGCTCATACCTGCCATGTTGCCCTGATATCCAGCCGCAAAGCGTCCTGGCTGCTGCCACCCCTGCTGTGCTGTCATAGTCTCCAGCAATGAAGCATCCGTGCTGCTGCTCATACCTGCCATGTTGCCCTGATATCCAGCCGCAAAGCGTCCTGGCTGCTGCCACCCCTGCTGTGCTGTCATAGTCTCCAGCAATGAAGCATCCGTGCTGCTGCTCATACCTGCCATGTTGCCCTGATATCCAGCCACAAAGCGTCATATATGCTGACTTGCCCTGACACCCAGGTGTAAATCACCCTTGCTGCTGCCATTCTTGCTATTCTGTTATGATTGCAGCAATGCAGTGTTCTTGCTGCTCTGTCAAAACCTTCAGCACTGCAGTGCTCTTGGTGCTGGTGGCACCTACTGGGTTGCTCTTGGTACACCTACTGAATTGCTCTGGTATCCAGCCATGGAGCACTATTGCTTTAGCTCATACCTGCTTAATTGCCCCGATGATTGCCCTTGTTGCAGGCCACACCCACTGCATTGCCCTTTTATCAAGCCATACAGAGTTCTCTCTGCTGTCATACCTGCTGTAACCTCTGGAGATTTCGTGCATACTCAGTCTCATCGCTTATACCTGCTGCAATGCCCAAACAATCCAGTGCATTAGCTGGTGCCTGACCTATGATATCAGCATGGATATCGATATCCAGCATGTTTTCAAGCAGGTTGCTGTGATGACAAGGAAGTCGGCCAGAAGTCCTTACACAGTAACTTCGCTGCTGTCCATGATAGTCAATCAACAGTCAAGGGCGTTCCCCCTGTATACGCAGCTACGTAGCTGCAGGCTTGCTTAATAATCAACACACAACAGTGTTGGGCACTTTGTCCTGCCTGCCTTACCTCGGAGCACCACACACTGTTGTCGGTGGAATGTCGTACTTATTCTCATTTGATGTTTGTGCCGACGAACACTTCTGACTGCTGGCGCTGTTTTGCCGGTGTATTGCCACCTGGGTATTTCACCTGCTCTGTTGGCATGTAAGGTCCATCAGAAGTATTGCGTAGACAGCAAACTTGCTTTTATGGTCTGCCTGCCGTGCGGACTGCTTTATATGAGCAAAAATGCGCGTCATACCGTAAATCTTTGGAGCCGAGAGTGACAAGGTCTACGGTTGCAGCCTTTGAGCATGTGGTGTCTTATAGGTAGCGATTGCACCACCCAAAAATTTTTGCAGGGGACTGCCCTTACAACAGCGCCCTTCTTTGGGCAGCTTCTCCAGCTGCTGTCGTGCGTTGCTCCCATCACTAGGTGTGTTCGCTTCGCCTTACGGACGTTGAAGAGTGCAAGGCTGTTAACAACAGTGCGACTTAAATCACCCTTGACTGAACAGGCACAACAAGGAGCTTATTGTCCCTGCATTAGTACGCCTGCCTTAGGACGCTTGCCAGCGGCTGCACTACCTCAATGTTGCAGGTAAGTAACGTCGTGCTCACCCGAAGAGGCAACTACTGTGCTATCATCACCTGCCATAATGATCTCTCATATCATACCTGCCACCTTGCTGTCTCTGCTGCTGCGCTTGGCCCTGTACACCGACTGGCCAACAACTCAGGGCCAGTGACCACCGTGAGTGGTGCAAAAACAGGAACAACGCGCTCTCGGTGACTGCAGCAACTCAATGGTGACATCCATTGCCGCCTTACCCACAAGCCACATACATGGCATTTCAACTTGCTACATGGCTATATTTCTTTCATACATGGCTCAATTTCTTTTACATACAACAGCTGCATGCGTCACTCAGTGAGCCACAGACATCTTGAGGGTGTCACCGCGGTATGCTGACCAAACATGCACAATGCTGCAAGCAAGTCCACGCCATTGTTTTGTAGCATGAATACAGCCATAGCTCTACGCCACATGATGATTGACAGCAAATGAGCATGCCCCAAGGTCGAAGCCTGCACAAGAAACTGAAGCCGCTTCAAGAGTCTTGTCCATCCATAAGATGTAATTTATCCTTCTGACGTTTATCATTCTGACATACAACAACTGCGACGTTTATCATTCTGACATACAACAACTGCGACATTCTATACCATGTATGGCAATACACGCAGACAGCACACACACCAACCAACAGAATCACTCCCAATCATCAACACGCTCGTAGGCGGCTTGCCCAGCTCTGCTGCCTTGTGCTGTTTGCTGCTGCTGCTGCTGTTGACTTGCTGGTGGCAATGGCAGCGGTGCACTGCCATCAGCCACATACCCAGCAATTCCAACCGCACCTCCTGGCATCAACCCAAGCCCGTACTGGTTGCCAGTGCCTGCTGCTGCTGCTCCATCTGGCCCTGCTGAGGCCCCTGCCCCTGCCCCATCTATACCAGAGGGATATTGCTGCCCATACAGGGGTTGCACAGCACCAGCACCATACCAGCCTTCCTGTACATCATACCCACCAGCTGGTGCACCAAACTGCTGTTGCTGTGGCTGCTGCCCATACACACTACTGCTGTAGCCGCTGCTGGCATCATATTCGCCTGGTGCTGCAAACTGCTGCTGCTGTAAAGGTGTGAGGCCCTGACCACTGCTGCCAGCAGCGTACAGGTTCTCGTACCCGGCATAAGCACCCTCAGGCACTTGCTGCTGCTGCTGCTGCTGCTGACCCAGGTAACTGCCATACTGCTGCATGGACTGATCACCAGATGGCAGACCCCACCTGCTGCCGTATCCTGTCTGCTGTGGCTGCTGCTGCTGCTGCATGCCCCACGGCGGTATCTGGTTGTCTGCAGGAGGCAGGAAGCCTGACCTTGTTGCTGACGGGTAGGGCTGGTTCATCTGGCTATAGCCCTCTGGGGGTGGCAGCTGACCTGCTACACCCTCATCCTGCACACACCAGGATCAGGCAGACACCACCTTCTGAAGACTGATGACAGACAGCTGAACATGCACACCCAACGTCTGCATGGTCTGAACCACCATGGGCCCAGCTGCTGCACTGCACTGCTGCACCCAATGTTGCCACCCTGCTGCCCAACAGGGACGAGGGCAGAGTGCACACAGCCAAGCTGGGTGTGCTCCACCGGTATCATCTAAAAAGTGTGCTATTGTTTGCCCCTGGGACAACCTCTGAGTCAGTTGTGTCATGAGGTGGCAGCAGCGATGAGGTCAGGCTGTGCTGCTGCTGCATCAAGCACCCCAGGCTCACCTCTACCGTGTCTGTGACCTGCTGCCGCAGCTTGAACGTCTCCAGGCCGTACCAGAATGCAACTGATGTTGTAAGTGCCTGCAGGGCCATCACCGGGGAAAAACATGGTGAGACGGAACCAAGGGGTCCAAACAACATAGAGTACAGCAGGTACGAGGTGAAGCATAGTAGCTAGGACAGCCACATCCATGTGGGGGGGTTCCAGCTGTCTGCTTTGCTGCATGACCTGGCTTGGCTGTACAGTCTGTACAGCACTGGTGCAGCTTATCACTTCCTTCCACATGACCTTCTACATGACCGCACACAAGACTACGATAGAGTTTGCAGATATGCCTTCACTGCTGCTCACCTGGCACAGCAGCAGCAGAGGATCCAATCGCCAGCCCTGAAAAATGAGTGTACTGCCTACAATGGAGATCATAGCTGCAACAACAATGTCTGCGTCGCGAGACACCTCCCGCTGCATATTGCGAACCTGCAGATGTAGCAGAGACAAATGCAGCTTACTGCTATTGAACAAGTCTTCTCACAGCTGATGCCATTGCTAGATAGCACAATTGTCATTCATGCCCTGTTTGTTTGGGCCATCAGTGCAAAACATGGGCTTGCTGCTGTCCCTGCTGCTGTTTGATGATGCTGAAACGCAGAAATGCAGCTGCTGCTGGCTGGCTCTAGATATCAACTGCCAGGCTGCTCCCGCACAGCTTAGCTAAATGAGGCATTCACCTGCAGGAGAGCTACACCACAGCCGATCAAAGCTATGCCCAACACCAGAGAAGGACTAGCAAAATCAACATTTATCATGGCAAGGGGAGGGAGGACAGAAACTGCACGGCAGCGACGCCTGCTGATGGCTGCTGGATTGCTGCATTGCTTTGCTGCCATCAACCGCCTGATAGGCAGACAGCCGCATGGTCTGTTGCCGGGGCCCCTTGCTGTAGCTGTAGGAGGCCTCTGGTGGAGCAGTGCAAATACCGGTTGCACCATTCTCCTGACTGACGGTCTGACTGAGGCGTTCGCCATATGCACCTGCATGGTATTGGGGTGAAGCTAAGCAGTAGTAGCGAGGATATCTGAGCCGACAGACATGCATGGCCGATAGGTAGCTGCAACATGCTCACCTTGCGATGCAACATTCTATTGCTGGTCTGCATATTGCAGAACGACATGCGGTGGCCGGGCCTGGCGTACACAGCCACCAAGTAGACTAGAAAACGACCCTCGACAGGCCCCTAACGACTGAAACACGAGCAAGTACTCCTAAAAATGTGTGGTAGTGCAGATTATAGCAATGCTCACGCAGGCTTGGTGCTGCTATCTGCTGTGCGCAGTGATGGATTCCGGATGCTTTAAAGCCCTGGTTACACGAAAACTATTGTTTACACACGCTGAAAATTCAAACAAGTGGGATTTTGTTCCGTGCCATGCAGCGCCTTGTGTAGAGGGCATGTCATTCCCTCATTCATATCTTTTGTTGCTGCTCACAGCTTCTGCTGCCGGCCCTTTCTACAACGGCTATCCTAGTATACATTGTGAATTGTGGCACTCTCAAATGCCTTGCTCCAGCTTACAGTAGCAAGCATCAATCCACCAACAGTGTAATTCAACACACACAATGACCACATTGCGTGATCAGCGCCTGAAAACGTATCAAAGAACTGCGGTCATCAGTTGAATTGATCATGATCGCCGCCCCTGATAGCATATCGCGTTGATCGCCATCTGGATGACCACTCACAGCAACAGTAGTTGGCAACAACTAAAGCCCCTAGCATATGATGCTCTTCGCAACACCTTTGGTGCGCGATTGAACATACAAATTGCAGTGGTTCGCCAGCATTTGCAGCACAATGTTGCATCAGCAGGTACACCCGCCATGTGGACACATCAGCATTGACACACATGCTGACAATGCTGAGGATGACGTAACTTGTAGGTTTTGAGTCTTTCAGAGGTGTTCAAGAAGATGCCGTCAAGGCTGCCCTGTCGGGTATGGTTGTGCCAGATCTGTATTTCACTGGTCAGCAGAAAGGATATTGCAGGTCCAACACCACATGCCGATGGCTATCTGTGGCCCTCAGCTGCCAAAATGTGTTGATTGCACATGCGCAATGCTCTGGACGGTTTGTGCTCTTAAGATTCCAATTAATATGCCACAGACATCCCGTTTGTTGCTCCCTATAAAATATCTGCTGTACTTGCAGGCCGTGACTGTCTTGTGCTCATGCCCACTGGTGGTGGCAAATCACTCTGTTATGCCCTTCCAGCTGTTGTCAAGGGTGGACTCGTTGTGGTGGTATCTCCACTGATTGGTGAGCCGAACTTTACACATGACTTTTTCTTGGGATGCAGTTGCAGTTATACAAGTGTGGCATTGCGCTTCATACATCGGATTCGCCAGCAGCCGATGGTGCACAGTTGCATGCTGTTTGCCATCACTAGTTGCTGCTGTGAGTTAACTCTGCCGCATGATTCTTCTGCACATGTACGATGTCTCCATTCCCAGCTCTGATGCAGGACCAGGTTTCAGCATTGCAGGGCCTGGGCATAGCAGCTGATTACCTGTCGAGCACACGCTCAACAGCTGAAAGAAATGCCATCTTTGCCCAGCTCTCTGCTGCAGCAAACAGGAAACCCGATGCAGCACAGCAGCAGCTGGCACTTCTGTATGTAACTCCTGAGCTGCTGGCAACTGACAAGTGAGAAACCGTTCACACATGCTACCTGCACCGCCACTTCTACTGAGTGGCAGCTCAAGAGCATGCACCAACAAGAAACAAGTTGATGGCTCCTGACAGCACCGAATGAGAGCAATGTATGCATGAACGGCAACAGAATAGGCAACATCCTGCTGCCTTCAGGCCCAAGTCAGCAAAGAGCTGGCTGGTGCAGTTTGATGCAACCAGAGAGGGTGCCTTACTTGACAGCATCAGCCTTGAATATGGTCATTGCTGGGTACTGTTCAGCACCCCTATGGAGGCATACTCACACAATGTGACCTGTTGCCATCTGGCTGATACTGTTGCTGCAGCTTTCGGCAGAGGCTTACAACCCTCCACAGTGCTTCAGCCCTGCAATTCCTTGCTGTGGATGAGGCCCATTGCATCAGCAGCTGGGGCCATGACTTCAGACCCACATACAGGCAGCTGGCAGCACTTAGGAGTCAACTTCCAGGCTTGCCCTGCATGGCACTGACTGCTACCGCAACAGCACAGGTGTGGCTTGGATGCAAACCTTTCGATGTGTGACAAGGTGCAGGAGCTCCAGAAGAGAGCAGCTGCCTTGCCTTGTGCTGACAGCAACAACTTGGTTGTCAATGCAGCTGGACAGGTCTGGTCATGATCTCATGTCTGACCAAGCTGCAGCTGGCAACACTGACATGTGAAGGTTGTCCAGCATGTTCTGATCGTGGCTTTGACTTGCCAAGTCCCTATGGGTTGTGCTGCATGCTGCTGCTACTCACGTGACTCCTGTGTGTCGCTGCATGCAGGTCCAGCAGGACATTGTGTTGCAGCTGCGGCTGCAGAAGCCAGTCAAGCTGATGGTGAGCTTCAACAGGCCCAACATACACTACTCAGTAGTCCTCCTGGATGTGCAGACAGCAGCAACAGTCACAACCCTCAGCAACAGCAGTAGGACAGCACTGCATAATGGAGCTGCTAGTCCATGCCGGCCAGCAGGGGATACAGGTACCAACACAGCTGTAAGCACCTTGCCTGTAGTGCATGGCAGTGCTACCAGCAACCTTTCAGCTGAGCATACACAGGGCAGCAGGACTGGGCTGCCAGGGACAGCACAGCGGCTTAGTTGCGTGGGTGAAGATGGGGAGCCCGGAGAGTCAGATGTAGACTTGACAGGATACGAGCAGTTGCTTCAGTTGCTTTCTGCCCCATCTATGTCTGCTGGTGCAAGTCAGCACGGTCAGAAAGGTCAGCAGCTGCAGTCCAGCAGCAGAGACAGCAGCAGGAAATGGAAAGGTCCTGTGAGTATAGTGTATGCTCTGAAGCGCAGTACAGTGGATACCCTGGTGCGCAGGCTGCGTGGTGCTGGGTTTGCAGTGGCTGGGTATCATGCCGCTCTGCCTGATGCTTTGAGGAAGGGCGTGCTGCAGAAGTGGCGGGCGGGTGAGATGCAGGTGGTGGTCGCAACAGTGGCTTTTGGCATGGGGGTTGACAAAGGTGGGTGTGCATGCTTGAAGCCTCCTGCAGCATCACTTCCTTCGGGCGCCATTGTGTTGTGCTGATTATTTGCTGCCCTCTTTTATTCTGCGCTTGTTGGGGAAAGGTGCTGCCTCTTGCCGCCCACACCATTGTGCCAACTCTCCAGGCTCCCGATGAATATTGATAGCTTTGAGAGCGATCACTCCTGAGACTCATGAGTCATACCTCCCAAAGCCACCAAATGTGCATTGGGAGCCTGATCCATTATTTTAGTAGATCTGGCACCTGCACCCTCGCCTGGCAGAGGTTTGTAACCTCTTGTCACTTAGGCATCTTACCTCCAGGCCGCACTCGACAGGGGGCCACCTGCGGGGTTCAAAAGACCTTAGCAGCTTGGCCACCAGCTGCAAATGCGGCCTGCCAGGCCAACTGATTGTTGCACGCCAGCTGACATTGTGCTGTCAGCAGCAGACCTCTATGGCAGCAAAGTTCAGCTGCAGTTGTACTATCTTGCTGCAGGGCAAAAGCTCTTCTGGAGCAGCTCCTCCCACTGCTGGTGCATATGTTGGGTTGCTGCTGTTGTTGACTCTGCAGGTGACATTGAGCTTGTGGTGCACTTCAACCTTCCCAGGTGGGTTGGGGATAGCTCGACGTTGTGCATCCTCAGGACCAGCCTGGCAGCTGTGTCTACCTGGAGCTCAGTGAACCGCAGAAAGTTGAAATCAGGTCTGATGAGTTCAGTTCGCTTTGAGTGTGCCAGTCTTGGCACCTCCAGGGATTAAAGAGAGAAGTAAGGCCATGCACGACATACGGTAGACGCCAAAGCAGCCCGCCGTGCAGGGGCTGCCACCTGGGTGTCTGTCTGGCTGCTGGCACTATATTGTTTGGCTTACCAGTGTCCTCTGCAACATCGCTCAACCTGATTTGCTCTGAATGTACATCTCAGACCGCAGCAGCACTGAAGTCAAGTTGTGCCTCAGTTGTAAAGATAAGATATGTGAGTACCCATAAACTCTCAGCACCATGCTGTGATGTCGTGGCCTTTCATCCTTCACACTGCTCCTGTCGCCATTACTGCTGCTGCTGCTGCTGCTGTGACAGGACGGTAGAAGCCTTCTATCAGGAGAGTGGACGTGCTGGCAGGAATGGCGCACCAGCTAGCAGTGTACTCTTCTACAGCACAAGAGACAGAAGGTGCTGGAACTCAGACACTTGATGATTATTTGCTATCTAAATCCACTATGCCAGCTGCTGCTACTTGTGCAGAAGCCTGATAGCCACTGCTGGTCCGCAGAGTTGTTTAAAACAGGCTGCACCACAATCAGTTGCATACTGCTCCACCATGCATGCTATGAATTGTGTTCAATCCTACAGCCAGGAACTGCCATTTGCAGTTTTGGGCATTGTCAAGCCACATATAGACTGGGATTGGGTGACCTGTGTTGCAGACGTATGGACTGGATTTTGCAAAAAGATGGAGAGAGAAAACAAGCCCGCAAACACAAGAAAGCAGCAGCAGGAAAGGCACCAGCCACCACACTGGCCAACCAGCAAGGACAGGAGGCGTCTACAAAACCAGGCCAAGTGAATGGCGAGCTCGCTGCAGCTACTGCTGCCCTGCAAGCCTTTGGGGCTGTTATCAGGTTGTGCACTCAACTTGGCTGCAGAAGAGCCACTCTGCTAAGGCACTTTGGAGAAGAGCTCATTGGCAGGTGTCACAGCGGACAATCTCATCCTGCAGGACCAGCAGCTGCAGCTGTCAGGTGCTGCGACTACTGTGACAACGCAGGGTTGGTGTCTACATATGTACAGCAGCTCAGGGATCAGGAGGCTGAGCTGCTGCAGCAGTACACACGGCGAGCAAGCGACACAAACAAGAGGCGGAGGGGTGGTGGTGGGCAATTAGGTGATGTGTGGGGTGCTGGGGCATCAAGTGATGATGATGATCAACCAGGTTCAGGTGAGCAGCACAAGCAGACCATCAAGCTGCCACAGGTGCAAGTGTTATCTGATTACACAACTATATAAAATACTGCAGCACTGCAGTCAATATGTTGTTGCAGTCTGAGCGTCCACTGACGTATTGAGCTCGATAGCTCAGTGAAAGCTCTCTCACTCCCATGCACTGCAGTGTCTTGGCCAGGTACAAGGTTGCGTGTAAAGCTCTGTTGAGTGGTCTCAGTGCTGTACAAGTGTCCCGCAGGATTTGATGACTCGGATATTGAGCTGGATCCGGACACTGCAGCTGCAGCGGCAGCGGCAAACCATGCAGCGGCAGCAGCAAAGCAAGCAGCCAGCCAGTTGGGAACGGGTGCATCTGCTGATGGTGTCACAAATGCATTCCTGTCAGCCATGATGAAGGCCGAGCAGCGGCACAACAAGCAACAGCAGGCAGAAGGCGCAGCGGTTGGTGGTGATGTCTTAAGCAGGTTGATGGCGGCGAAGGACAAGCAGGTGCGCTCAAAAACTTGTGCAGCTGGTTCAGCTGCAACTGGTCTCCAGTCAGTTGCCTCACCAGGATGAGCCGTCATAGGGAGATGGCTCCGGACGCTGTGGCAGCCCTTCGCAATGTTCCAAGCAACCCAATCTAGTGGTACAGATCCCCCACATGATGCTGAAAGTTTGCTGCACAGTTGCATGATACTCACGCATCACGTGCTGTTGCTGTTGTGATGCAGGGGCCAAATAATGCAGCTCCCCTATTGGAGAGTGTGCGAGCCGCCCGACGCAGTAAGCTTGCGGAAGCCATTGCTGGCAATGACAGATTGCACGGCTGCACAGCAGAAGCAGCTTCAGCTGTAGCTACAGCTCTGGAAGGTTCAGTGTATCAGCCCAATATCACTGCTGCTCAACACAGTGCAGCTCTACGGCAGCTGGTGTCAGCAGTGAAGGCGGCAAGTAACTGGCTAGACTTGCCTTCTGTGGATCAGCTACACGGTGCGGGACTAAGTGTTGTGGTGAAGTTGGGGGTGGCTGCAACAACAAGAGACGCTGCACAGCTGCACAAAGACAGCGCACCCAGAGCAGTTGATATCAGCAGGCTGGAGACCGCACTTCTGAAAATGGCTGAACTACCCGTCACTGCTTCTGTGCTTGAAGAGACTGCTGTGGCAGGAAAAATCAAGAGCATGAGGAAGCACAGGCATCCCAAGGTTGCAGCAGCAGCAACCCACGTCATCACAAGGTGGCGCTCTGCGGTCAGCTAACAGTGTCATAGCAGCAAGGCATGGCAACATAAAGATGTCAATAATCATTTGCCATTCTGGAAGCCAGCGTGTCGTGCCAGCAGGCATCACAGCTGCCTGCGGGACTGTTGCCCCGACGTTGCCCCGAAGCCCACAAGCCCTGTGAATAGACTCTTCGAAACAAGACCTAAAGCCATCCATCGTGTGAGGGTCCCGCCATGACCAGACGTGGATGTTGTTTTGCCGCAGAACCGCAGACCCGTGCCACTTGTTGGTGAGCGCTTGCCCTCCATGTGTGGGCATCACATCCGTGGATACAAAAACTTGAACATACTGTCCTCGCTGAATCGGCCTGCAGCGGCCAAAACCAACTTCGCCAGACACAGAGTTGTGATCGTCTCTTTTCGTTGCTACATACACACACATGGCCGAGACCGAGGAACTCCTTGACTACGAGGAGGAGGAGAACCCGGAACAGGGAGCAGGGGCGGCGAAGGCCGACGCTGGAAAGAAGGGATATGTGGGCATCCACTCCACCAGCTTCAAAGACATGCTTCTCAAGGAGCCCCTGTTTGATGCCATTCAACGATGTGGCTTCGAGCATCCCTCTGAAGGTGTGTATGGCTTTGCCGTTGTTGGCGTTGCATGCACTGCTTCAGCAAGCTCACCTTGGTTGTTATGCCGCGCAGTCCAGCACGAGGCCATCCCACAGGCCATGATGCGCCAAGATATTCTCTGTCAGGCAAAGTCAGGAATGGGGAAGACGGCTGTCTTTGTGATCTCCATTCTGCAGAACCTGGAGCCAAAGAAGGGTGTTGTCCAGGCTCTTGTGCTTTGCCACACTCGCGAGCTGGCTTTTCAGGTAAGAGATTGTTCATTGCAAACTGCAGCTGGAGTTTTGTGGAATAGATTTGCTGATCTCCGGTTTTCCTGCAGATCTGCCGTGAATTTGAGCGCTTTGGCAAGCCTCTGGGAGTGAAGGTGGGCAACTTCTTCGGCGGCATGGACATCAAAGCACAACGGGAGATGCTCAAGAATGAGGATAAGTGTCCAGACATCGTTGTCGGAACACCCGGCAGGATCAAGCAGGTGAGTGATGTTGCTACCGTACTTTTGTCACCCCACTGGTTGTCTTTGTGCCGTACTGCAGCACAGTGCTGCTTGGGATGGTTGCCTGCTTACCTCTTGTTCACCTGCTGGGGAATGTATCAATCTCCACTGCCATGAGACTAGGGGAGTAATATTGCTGCTAATCCAGTTTCCTCAGCCGGACACAACATGCATGTATTGTGGCTGTCTGTGGTGCAGCTTGCTCTTGAGAAGGACCTGAACCTGAAGTCTGTGAAGTTCTTCGTCATTGATGAGTGTGACAAGGTGCTGGAGAAGCTCGGTGAGTGTAACTTGAGCCGTTTTGAGTTTTGTTGAAGATGAAGCAGTGCGTGCCCTGCTGTCGACCTTGGTACCTGGTCCTGTCAAGAGGGAGACAACCAGGATGCAGCCAACTGTTGGCGGCTATGATGCCCTTTTGGCGCAATACAGGCAAATGTTGAACCGTTGTGTTGAACCATTGTCATTCGAGTTCCTTGTGTGTTTGTCATCTTCTCCTTACTCGCAGACATGCGCAGCGATGTGCAGGCCATCTTCAAGGAGACACCCCATGACAAGCAGGTCATGATGTTCTCCGCCACACTGGCCAAGGAAATTCGATTAGTCTGCAAGAAGTTCATGAACAAAGTGCGTCCTACTGGAGAGCAAGGCTGGCCGTTAGGCCATACAGCGGCAGCATCTGGCTGCAGCATTTCAGCATCTCTTGCTGTGCAGAACCAGTGGCAGCTGCAGTTCAGCAGATTGGTCACACATGCAGCAGTAGTCACGTTTAGCTAGGCCTGCAGCAGCAGCAATTAGAAAGCATTGAGTGTCGCATGACATCGCTGTGTACACCCAGTCAGGGTGCACCTGCTGCCGCTACACCTCTGGAACCTCCACCAGGTGGTGCCGGCAAGGCCCATGAATATGAACAACAAATTTTAGCAGCGTCAACTGCAGCAGCAAGCCCCAGCACCGCTTGCAACCCTGGCGCCAGAGGCTGAAGATGTGAACGGACACATAAAATCATGTTGTTATCATGTTGCTCTGGAGACCTGAAGGGTGATGGAAGCGTGATGCCAAGAGCTTCGCCTGCCATCCTCAACAGTGTTGGTCTGTGCTATTGCACATGCAAGCACCACGCGCATCTCATGCCAGCGTGGAGTGTATATCTGCCATGCTTCTGTGCTGTTGTGGCTGCTGCTTGCTGCTGTGCCTCAATGCTTGTCTTGGTACTGGGCACTGCTGTTGCAGTAGGGACCAGCTCCTGTCCCATACAGATGCACCACCACCACATCAGGCACAGCAGTAGCCACAGCATGCACCAGCAGCAGCTGCATCTGCGAAGACTGGAATGACTGTCATGGTACGCCCAGCAATGCCGAGGGAAAATGTGCACAGCTAGTAATGTCTGACTTGACATTGTACCTGCCTGTTGTATCTTGCCTGCTCTACCTGCAGCCTGCTGAGATCTATGTAGATGACGAGAGCAAGCTGACACTGCACGGCCTGGTGCAGCATTATGTCATGTTGCATGAGGAGGAGAAGAACAGGAAGCTGACAGACCTGCTGGACGCACTGGACTTCAACCAGGTGGGCTTCTGTGTGGGGCCAGCTGTCACTTCTGACAGTAGAGGTGCAGCAATCTTCGTCACAATTGTGGAAATGAGGCAGTTTAAAGTGGATAGCCATGTGGTACTGTTCTTGGTCAGAAGTGCAACAGTGGTCAGTTCTGGTATCTCATCTGTCTCGCATCGTACTTTGTCGCGAATGCTGCTCTATGACAATGTGATTGTTCTGTGAGTTCAAGAGGTCATGTTGTGCTGGTGACAACCAAATCGCGGTAATGGCAGTGTCATCTGTGGATGGCCATGCGATGTGGCATTGCTGATTAAGTCGTCCTCTGGCAGCATCTGTTGTTATCAACACTTGACCTCTGCCTGCTCATAAACGTGTCCTGTAGGTGGTGATCTTTGTGAAGAGTGTGCAGCGTGCCAAGACACTCAACCAGCTGTTGAATGAGTGCAACTTCCCAAGCGTGTGTATCTATGCCGGCATGCCCCAGGAGAAGCGTTTGGAGGTGTACAAGCAGTTCAAGGAGAACCAGGTGGGCAGGAGTATGAAACATTGACAAACATTTACTGATAAGGTGTGTATTGTGGTGTTGCGTGCTTTCGAATGGCAGGGGGACATGATGTACTGCCGTAGCTGTCCATCCTCAGCAGGCATGGTGGTGCTTGGTTGGTCAGTGTACATTGTGGTGTTGTGCTTGATCCTGCAGGTCCGCATCCTGGTTGCGACTGACCTAGTGGGGCGTGGTATTGATGTTGAGCGTGTTAACATTGTCATCAACTACGACATGCCAGTCACAGATGAGCGCCACGGGAATGGTGCAGACACCTACCTGCATCGTGTGGGTCGTGCTGGGCGCTTTGGCACCAAGGGTCTGGCCATCACCTTTGTCAGCACAGAGGCAGACAGTGACACACTGAACAAGGTGCAGGAGCGGTTTGATGTTGACATCAAGCCTTTGCCAGCCAGCATTGACACCAGCACATACATGAACCAGTCATAAAGGTTGATGTGGTGGTGCTGGCATAGTGCAATGGTTGCTGCCATTGCAACAGCAAGGCCTGGATGGGTTCTGGCGGGCCTGAATTTTGTTGTTGGTTGAAGGGTTGGCAGGCTGCTGTGTACACAGTTGGCAGTAGTGCAGTGCGGTGTGTTTCCAACTGTCTTACTGACTTGTGGCAGCAGACATTGGAAAGTGCCATAAAGCACCTAATTGCTGAATGCGACTGCTGTGGGTTGGTTAGAGCAACTTGGCATGCTGTTCGAGGTGGTATTCGATGCCTGTCGCGTCTTCATGTAAAGATCGCTGTGCAGAAGAGTAGTGTTCCAGTACCAGGCTGACGCAGGGTTGCCTGCGTTGAAAGCCGACGAATAGGGAGTAGAACGTTTTCCCGGTGTCCCACCAAGCACAGGAGAAGCGTCTCTGATCAATGTTCAAACGGAGACGAAGCACAGAAAACTGTATGCATGCTACAACGCAGCGCATAAAGCACCTAACGCTAGACGATCATGATGTGCCGTTTATTGTCAGTCAACCTGCTGAGATGATGAATCGGGTACGCTGCAGCAGAGGCCGTCTGAGGGGAGTCAGCGCTGCTGCCAAGGTCAAGTTCTCTCAATTGGCACCAACGCTTCTACCTGTGTCACTGTTGCAGGACACGTTACAACGCATAGTTGAGGTAGCTGTTCAGCACCCGGCCATCTGCGAAGACCAGTCGGTCTTTTGTAGACTGCTGCAAGTGTGCAAGGCTTGGAGAGCAGCTGTGCAGCAGGCAGGGCCGTGCCTTGCTCTGCATCTTGTGGTGGATGCAGATGCAGACTCCACAGTGCAGCAAATGGGTGGGCGCAGTTGTGCAGGCTTGGTAAGGCAGCATGCGAGGCAAGTGCGCAGCATTGAAATCAGTGGCAGAACAGCACAGAAACCCAGCCTATTGTCAGGTGTGCATCATCCCACCCAAATTGACATCAGTAATAACTGGGATTCCGTTGACCTCAGCAGTTGCGCAGGCATCGGCAGGAGGCAGAAGTCCACTATCCAGGACTGCTGAGAATAATCCTCCAGGTCATGACAGCACAACATGCAATGGAGCAACACCCAGGCCTGGCACAGCACCAGCACCAGCAGCACATAGTCCATATGTGCATCTTCAGAGCTTCAGCAGCAACCTATTAGTATGTCTAACAGCCCTCAGCTTCCCGTCAGCAACAGGCCTCACTCAGCTGCTGCCCAACGACCTGGTGACCAGCTCAGCAGCTGCAGGCTACCAGTCAGCCCTAGCAGCGCCACTAGCCAGACTCACAGGCCTTCGACATCTGCGGATATCAAGCAGTCACACCCTGCCAAGAAGCTACCTGTCAGCAGTCTGCAAGCTCAGACGCCTCGGCACATTAGAGCTGCACGGCATTCATCACAACAGCAGCTTAAACCGACTGCCGCAGCAGCTGCAACAATTGTCTGTGAGGTTCCAGCCAGCAGTCAACCCAATCCAACCCCCAGAATGCCTCTTAGACTTCAAGAACTTGACACATCTTGTTGTGTTGAGGCTGTTTGTGCCAGTAGCCATAGGCAGTGGGTCAACTTCACCTGTGAACTTACAGAGTTTAACCATTGAATGCTGGAAAACTACCTCGGTGGTGTCGTCTCTGAAGTTGACTGGCCTGTCCAAGTTGAAGAGACTCAGTATAACTGGTTACAAAGAAAGGCCTGAACAGCTGCAGTCACTGTCACAGCTGTCGCAGTTGCAGGAACTCTCAATGGACTATATGACAGGTGCTGCATTGCCAGCATTGGCAAAGCTGCAGGGTCTACAGCACCTCAGCATAGGCTTGATGCACAGCTCAGCTGCTGAGACAAGGTTTGAAAATACTCACCACTTTGCGGCACATTTCAGGTTTTGACAAGGGTGGCTCTGAAGCACTGGCTGCATTCTGGACTGCAGTGAAGTCACCAGTGTTGTTGGAGTAATCGAGGCACTGTTGCTGACCCAAGGTGTGGGCAAGTTAACTGGCCTGGCAGTTGCTAGCATATGTTTTTACATCAACGAACCCAAGTGAGGACATTTATTGCATGTCTACTGCAGTCTGAATACATTTGACATTCCAGCACTCGTCTACGTCAAAGCAAACTTGTACTAATTTCTTTGTCTGGTTGATGAATATTATAGTGTCTCTAGTGAACTTGTTGTGGGCACCCCCTGTTCATCTGATGTACGGACTCTGAAAGTCTGCTACAATAAGTCAGCACTACTCTATGTCTCTATCACTATATGATAGATGCCACCAGTGCCTTACTGGTGGCATGATGCCATTGTTTTCAGCCCGGCAACCATTGCCTTGACCGTCAGTATGATGCTGCCTGATGGGTATTGCAGCAGTGCTGCTCGTAGCACGTGAGGTCTGAAGTCCTTTTTCAGCACGTGAGGTGCCACCAGGACTCCTCGGAGTTCTCTCAGAACATTCTGCTAGATCGCACTAGCTAGTGCTATCGTAGCACTGCTGCGGCAGCACTGCTCAGCAGTGCTCCGAGCACTGGCAGTGTGATGAGATAGCTGGCAATTACCTACCAGTTAGTTATCATGAACTTCATGTATCACTGGTGTAAGTTATACTAGTTGATGCCCGGTTGACGTGCCAACACTGGGCTCTTGCTTGCTGTGGGCTACCATCCGTCATCATGCTCGGATCATCCGAGCTGGCAGTGCTTCTCCACTGCAGCTGGCAGCTGTGATAATATAATGTAATGAGCCATCAGTTGGCTCCTTTCGGGTGGAAACCCTTCTTGAGGTAAGTTGTAGTAGTAGTAGTAGTAGTAGTAGTAGTAGTAGTAGTAGTAGTAGTAGTAGTAGTAGTAGTAGTAGTAGTAGTAGTAATGTACGTGCGTTGCCGCATGGTCACCTCAACTCTGGAAGGAACTTCCTTGCTGAAGGTCATCCGTTTGATAGTGTAACAGAAAGGCCGCGAGGCCGGGCCAAGCTTGGGAACTTGTACAAGTAGTGAGTTACTGAGCTGGCTGACGGTCACACTGGCCATGGCCGAGTGTGACACCAACTTGGGCCTAGTGTTCAGGCACTAAAACGTGGCACCCGTACGAGCGGAGCCTCCGCCGCTTCCCGGCCCGAGATCTCATTCTGTGCCAATGGAGGTGGTAGTCCAGCTACTAGCTAGTACATTGTAAATGTGCACTCATTGTCATTTGTGATACGAAAAAAGAGCCAAGCCATACGACCTAGGCAGTCATACATCAGCTGCACTGCAGTCCGGGACATCCGAGCTCAGGGGAGCCGAGGCAGGCACGACTGACTCGGTCAACGGCTTTACACGAGTCGCACGGCGAGCATCATACCCGAGCTGGCGCCTTCAACGCATGTCGCCGCATTTGCCATAGCACATCTTATGATTGCATGGCTGTATTTACATCAGTACACTTGTGTCAACACGATCAAACAACAGTTACTCGGAACCATCTTGCCGTTCCCATTGGTGCCACGGATCCGAGCGGTTGACGAGCTTCGTTTACTTTACGAATGCATGAATTTCAATACCTGGTGGTAAACCCTGCTAGCTAGGCCTAAAGGGCAGGTGTTACGACGCCAATGGCGATGGAAGCGGAAACCATGGGGCCAGCTGCACTGCAGCTGCTAGGCTAGGTCGCAGGAGTCTCCTCTGGTGCCCAGACCCCGGGGGGATTGAGATCATGATCAGTAATGTATGTGAGCAGGCATGAATCAAGACATCTCAAGCGCAACAAGAATGTATGGTTACTTCAGCAACAATATTGAGTTCATCCAACCATGCCAAGCAATGAAAAGCACCCCCTGTCTCCTCTTCCCTGTTCAACAGACTTGCAAGTGGCAAGTGCCAAAAGTCTTTTAAGCAGAGCAGCACACTGCAATCAGCCGCAACTGCTATTTAAATGAAAAGTAGCCACCCTGTACTAGTAGTACACATAGGCGACCATCAGCATTGCAAGGTACAGGTCTCTGCACAGCACGGCAAGCTGGATGTCACTTGTTCAGCGCAATCCTTAACACAAGAGTCGCTGCCAACATAGATGTCGAGCGGACAAAAAGCTCAGCAACAATTTTACTGGCACTTGCCTGTGCGACAAAATGCAGCAACATCCACTGAAATACTATCGCCGCAGCTAAACGCAGTGCTACCAAACTACTCTGCAATTGTCCCATAACAAGCTGTTAGTGAGCTGTGGTGGTCAAGAGTACACACACCATGATCATATCAAAGCAGTACCAACAGCATGTGGAGCCACATGCACACAGGTAATAGCTTCACAATAACAATTGACTAGCAGACTGCAAGGTGCAGAGCCCCATGCAGTGTGATGACAGACCAAGAAACCGCTGGGATAGCTGTCGCTCTTGTTTCGATCAGGTCCCAGCATCTGGCCTGGACTGCCAAAAGCACCGCTGTGTATCTCGAAGACGGCAACACTGGTGGACAGCAGATGATCTGTGCGCTAATCTGGTCAGAAGTCCGCAGAAGCACTCTTCAATGGGCGCAGCACAGCAATAGCACTACTGGACAGCAGAAGCACATGTGCACATGTACAGCAGCAACAGCAGATGTACAATAGGCAGGCAAGCGCACACATTAACAGCCTAAAGCAATGAACACACAGCCCCTGTCAACAAACACGATGTTTCAGCAGCAACCGGGTGAAGGCCTGCACCAAAGAGTGTCATTACAACTGTGGTCCCATATGCAACTTGCTGCCAGCGTCACAAGAGAACGGTGCCTGCATGTGAACCATGTACCTGCCACCATCAACACAACACGCCATGAACCCCAGTGCCTGGACCTTGCCTGCAGAAGTGGTCGGTCATGAGGGCAATCAATAGCACCCTAAACACCCCTACAGCAGCTGATGCACGCGGCAGCTGATCAGCCAGCATGCTCATTGATGAGCACAGCGATCATATCGGAAGCAGCAGGCTTTGCAGTACTTACTGCATTCTGGCTATCAAGACCACATCTCTCGTAGACCTACAACCAGTGCGCAGGTAAGGCTGGGGACACCTGTGTGCATTCAGTGCTACACATCAGTGCAATACCACCCAGCATCAGCACTGGCACACATTTGGCACACCTCCAGCATACGTCTCTCATCAGTTGACATGGCAGTGAACGCAGCCAGTGACTGGCACATTTGGACTGCTGTGGAGCCACATGCAGGTGATGCCAGAAGAAAATCGAATTACCACTTGCAGCGCTTCCTACAACAAGCTGCTGCTGTAAACCCGTGACAGTGCCAGATGCGAATGTGATTCAAGCCGCAGCATATGGCAGCTGATGCCCGTGTAGAAGGTAAGGACCTGCCACAATTAGAGGTCCTGCTTAAACTGCCTCACATCCAGGTACCACAGGTACCAGGAAGCACGTGCACAAGTCATTCATTTCAAAAGGTAAGGGCAAGTTTGGTCACTGGTTACCAGTACATGGACAACCAAACTCCAGAGATCCCCACCACCCAAATGCAGATTGCCATGTCGGCAGGAGCAGCCCCTCATAGAAATCTATCAACCTGCCACAAGCTTCGCTACTCAACACGGCACTGAGCACGGCCCAGGAGCAGTGTTGAGAAACCACTCATTATGTATGCCCTCACACCCTTGTCTGAGCCTTATCCACCAGGCTTGCAAAAAATTGCCTGGTGTAATTTGAACAGACACACCGACATGAAGTCAGCAACATGTTTAGCACGTAAAGTCTCATCAGTGCTGTGCTCCTGGCAATAGAAGTAAGTTGACATGCAGCATGCAAGGCTTGAACCTGTGCACAGCATCAGCTATCACTTCAGCTACTGGCACGAGGAACTCCTGATCCCCCATGACCCAGGTAATTGACAGTGCTCTTTTTTTCTTTTTCTGAGCCACCTTGAACAGATGGCAAACCCAGGGTCTCAGTCACTCTACCGCAGAGTGCTGCAACAGGCACAGGACACATCAAAACCATCAGCAGACTTGCCACTGAGCCGGGCACAATGTGTCCATCACTGTAACAGGCTGTCAGGAAACTTAACACTCACGCAAAGTGCTCATCCATTTTGCATAAGTGTCACTTTTGGTCATGGTTCTGCTGTATGTATATACCACTAATGTCTACAAGAAACAGGCACTCAATCTCTGGGTATAGCCTAATGGGCTACCATATTCCCTGATTGTGACCTACCAGCATATAGGACAGATTTACAGCTGCACACGCATGCATAAGAGTACGACCACCCAGGTACACAGCTGACACAGCCGACCATGCATGCCATGCAAGCAGACAAAGTTGATGCATGCACAGCAGTTTGGGTATGAAAGGAACGCAGCAGATGACAGCTTGAGAGTCTGTGCTTAGTAGCTACAGACGTCGCTACACACCTCACGCTTGTGCCTGCCGCAGTCAAGATACAAGCGTCAGATCGCACAGCACACCTAGGAGACGTTGAACACCCATCACAACATGAGCTCAGCACAGGCCTGGGCGCAAGACCACAGCAAGCTGCATCAGCTGAGTCACACAGCTGCAAAGCTTGTCCTGCCAATATAGTCCATGCACGTGCCACAGGCGCTACAGTACTTCACATCATGTCCCCTTTGCTGAGCAGGTTGCCAACAATCAACAGTTAACAAGTGGTTGTCTGCACAGCATACTTCAAGCACACTGGCTGCCAGGACAATGCTGCCATACCAATGCAGCAACAAGACTACTTCCAACCAACAACAATCTGCAGCTGAAATCTTTCCTGTGCAGCGACTGAGCAGTTGACAGCATCAAAGAAACAACTGTACCTGTGCTGCTGCAACAGTGGGGCCATCATACACAGTCTGTAACAACCCACTGCGCCAACAATACTCTGTTTGTTACCCCCTGCTGTTGAAGAATTCGTAGTCTGAGTGATAGAGCCGCACCTCCTTGGGGCCTTGAGGCGTGAGCACCTTCAACCCTGAACCCTTGCTCAGCCGCTCAGCTACACTCTGCAAGTCCTGCAATCTGCCCTGCCAGTCCCTGAACCGCTGAGGATGCATCTGTAGTCGCAGCAGCTGTGACTCCCCATCAGCAGTCCCATGCTGCCCACTGCTGTCCCTGCTGCTCTCACGGCTGCGCCTGCTGCTGTTGTTGCCTCCTGCTGCCTGTGCACTAGTGCCCAGCAGCTCCAGCCACCGCTCACCCATGAGATTGTACCACTTCATGCCAACCACAGGCATAGGCAGGCCAGCCAGCCTGCAGGGCGCTGACAGATCAGCCCTGGCCACCGACACTGCATCATTGAGCACCTCCAGCAGCTGTGAAAAGCTGTAGAAGGTCAAGAACCTGGCTGTCAGAGGGGCGTCTGGTATCCTGTACACCGGGTACCATGCCACCGCAAACCAGCTGGCGGGGTGGACATCCATCAAGCGAGTTGACATGAGATCAGTCCCAACAAGCGGGTAGCCACAGGCAGTAAAACCACCAACAGCAGACGTAGTCGGCTTGGCACCAGGATCAGCTGCTGAGGGCACAGCAGCGGAACTGTTACCTGCATCGCTGCTGCTGTTGGCTGCGCCGCTGCTGGCCGCCCCAACTGCTGCTGCTGTGGCGGCTGCTGCAGCCTCCACTGCTTCAGCGCCGCCTGCCATTGCCTCCAGCTGGATGTAGAAGGGATCTCTGCTGAAGGGCAACTCCTGCTCCATGTGTTCAAGCAACAGCCGCATGACAGTAGGCCACCCCTTCACAGCACACGTGTACAGCCGACCTCGACCACCTGGCCCAACTGGCGCTGAGCCCGCAGCAAATGCAGCAGCAGCAGCAGCTGCAGCGTTTGAGGGATTGCGCAAGTAGCTATTTGATGCTGCCTGCGTGCCAACTGCAGCTGCTGCTGCGTATGTGGCACTTCCGCTGTTGCTGCTGCTGCAACTTGAGGGCGTAGGGCTGCCTGCATTACTGCCGTCGTTGCTGCCACTATCACTGCTGCTGCTGTTGCCTGTACTGCTGTTGTTGGCCGGTCCTGCAGGTGAAGACTGGCATCCGTCTGCCACTGTTGTGAACAGCTGCATGGCTGACATGAAGGGCACATAGTATGCAGTTGATGGCCCCCGAGGCCCGCCCATGGTGTTGACGGGAGAGCCCAACAGGCTTGGCTCCAAGAACAAGTCCCAAACACTCTTGAGCGTTAGGCCTTCAAGCACCCGCTGCAAGGGCATGGCCGGGTCAACAGGCACAGTAGGGCCAGCAGCTGCCAGGAAGCGCTCCAGATCTGTCAGAGGGCCTGTGGCAGGCAGTCCAGCAGCTGCAGCAACAGATGGAGGGAGGTCCATGGGTGCTATCCCTGTTCCTCTGCTGCTGCTTGGACCAGATGCCAAAGCAGGCTCTGGCAGTAGCAGTGGGCTGGGCTGCCCCACAAGGTTGCTGCTGCTGCTACTGCTGGCCATGTTAGGTGATGGGACATCTCTCAAGTCATTCCTGCTGCTGTGACTTGTGTAGCCGGCACCCCTGTGCTGCTCCCTGCTGCTGCGCCCCCCAGGGCTAGGCAGTGGAGTATGTCTGCCTCCTCCACGCTTGTCTTCATACCCTCTGGTATCAAAGGACCTGCGGTTGCTGCCAGCAGCCATCTGTGGGCTCCTAGGCATACCATAGTCTAAGCTGCTGCCCTTGGAGTTGCGGCGGCCACAGCCCCTGTCACCCCCTCGCCGCCCACCACTGCCGCTATCACCATCTCTGCTGCTGCTGCCACCACCACGGCCACCCCTGCTACCACCCTGGCCCCCTCGATCAGCCCCAGAACCAGACCCTTGAGAAGACCCATCGGTGGCCCCATGGTCCCCACTGCTACTGCTGCCCCCACCACCACCACCGCCACCCCGCCTGCTGCTGCTACCGCTGCCGCCACCACCAGCCAGTTGCTGACTTAGCAGTGGCTGCTCCTGCCCATGATGCCGGCTGCCATAAGGCCCACCAGCAGGCCAACCAGTGTGATGCTGCTGCCCAAATCTGTTGCGTCCAGGCTTCAGTCTGGAATACGCATTGTACCCCTCGACAACACCTCCAGGAACCGTCCCAGGATCCGACATGATGTCAGCCTGGTCCATATGCTGCTGCAGCTGATGACCATTACTGGTTCCAACATATAACTGCTGTTGATGACCAGCCACAGCAGCAAACCCTGGGTGCTGCTGCCCGAGAGCGGCTTTGCTGCTGCTGCCAGGTCCAGGCTGACTGTTGCTGAGCTGCAAGGCCATCACAGCCAACTCATGCTGCTGCCACTGGTTGCTGGTTGTGCTGCTGGCCTGAATGCTGCTGCCACTACTGGCTATGCTGCAATCATCAACACCAGCATCTGGCACCTGCACCTGTAAGTGCTGCTGCTGCATATGCAGTGTGGGCTGGGACTGGCCTCTGCTGTGCTTGTGGCTGCTGCTTAGACCATTCCTTGCATGAGGTGAAGATGCTGCTGCGCCAGCAGCATCAGCTGCTCTGGGGCTGCTCCTCTGCCGCTGCTGCGTCCGCACAGAGACTTTGCCATCCATCCCACTGCTGCTCCTAGCAGCTCCAGCATCCTGTTGACTGCCCTTGCCATCGCCAGCGCTTGCCTGTTGTTGACTTGGCACTGCGGCTGTACTGGGAGGCTGCTGGCGCTCCTCGTCATCTTTGACCACAAGCACTGTGCCAACGCCTGCCTGCTGTATGGCTGCTCGAAGCTGCAACTCGTTTGTTAGCATACAACCATTGAGCGGTGCAACGCGCAATCCAAATTGCTTCAGCAGCTGCGGGCTCAACTGTGGACTCAGTGGACATAACAGCTCCCCAGTGCCACCATCCTTGCAGGTGGGGGTGGAGGGAGGGCTGTCTGTCTGGCGCCGCTGTTGTGGCTGCGAGCCTGCATCCTGCACGCCATTGGAGGGCTGCTGCTGCTGCTGCAACAACTGCTGTGACTGCTGCGATTGGCTCTGCAGCTGCGCCTGTTGTACGCCTGCATTGGCGGCGGCTGCTGCAGTCCTTCCCCCATACTTGCCATTGATGGGGCCAGCCACCTTTACAACATGCTGCTGTGTGAATCCATTCTGCAGCTTGCCTACGCAGCAATCAGCTGCGGATGTGCTCTGCTGCAGGGCCGAGACAGCTGCCACGGGCGCAGAGGCCGGCTGGGCACAAGCTGAGTTGTCGCAGGCCCCCTGCTGCTGTTGCCAGACCCTACCTCTGCCCTGCAGCTGTTGCACTGGCGATACCTGTTCGGCAACGCTGCTGAGATGTACTTTCGGCACAGTCAGTACTGTCTGGTAGCAAGGGCTGCCATGCACACCACTATCTGCATGCAGTAACATATGCTCCCCTCCTGGGGATGTGCCCAGCTGGTGGGGAGGTGGCAAATCTCCAAATTGGATAGACATCCATCCCTGCTGCTCAATATTGGCTGGCAAACCTGCTGAATGCAGCTGAATATCCAACTGCTGCGATGACACCAGGTGCTGCTGTGCCCCATAGCTGCTATGCTGCTTTGGCCCATGACCTTTGTTGAAACCATTTATCCTTGGGGGAGTGCTGCAATTGCTGCGCGCTGCAACATCCCCTGTATGATGCTGCAAGATCACATCCTGCTGAATCTGCTCATCTAGCTGCTCCTGACCGCCATGAGGCCCTTTAACAGCAACAGGTGCCTTCCTGCGGCGCCATGCATCATCTCTTGGTTCCTCATCCGCACTGCTTCCACTGCTGCCCTGTGATTGAGGGCTGCTGCTGCTGTGCTCACGCTGCTGCTGACTGCAGCCGTCTCCAAAGCAACTAGGCTTGCTGCTGACGTCGCTGGTATCTTTCCCAGGACCGGCCACTGTTCCAGCCTTCACTGCTGCAGCAGCGCTGACATCTGCAGCACAGAAGCAGTGGCCATTCCGATGAGACCAGCCACCTACAATGTCTATCAGGAATGCCTTATGCCTTGCACACTCACATATGTTACATGCGATGAAAACAAGACCCCTAGATTGTCATGTTGACAGAACTTGCTGTAAATGATCACAGCAACCAGGTAGGGACGGCACACTTACCACCAGTACAGCAGCTGCTGTTGGCTGTCATTTGCGGTTGCTGTTGCCAACAGACACCGACAACCGCCTCCTGTTGCTGTGTGTAGCTCATGCCATGGAGATTCGGCACAAGCTGCGCAACTGGCGCAGCAACACTGTACGGGACCTCGCACATGGAGCTATGGAAGTCACAATGGAAGCCACTGCTTACACGTTTTTGTTTCTTTTTGTGATGACCACGAGCCTGCAGCTTTATGATAGCTGCAGGACTGTCCGCAGGTGCTGCTTCTGGAGGCTCAGCACGGACTGTGCTGGCCATACACCAGTAGGGAACAGCAGCGGCTATAGACGTGCCCAAATCTGACTCTTGCTGATGTCTTTTTGCGACTGGTGGATGGGACACTGTATGCTGGGTAACATCCAGCTGTTCCAGAAGTAGGCAAGCCAGGGCTGTTGAAGCCGTGTAGCAGTTCTCAACGCAACAGCCCCCAGAACCAGCAGATGAGCCTGTCGTGCAAGCGTCAAATGAAACGAAGATGCCAGACGCAGTCAGCCACTGCAAGCTCAGGGATATTGAGTAGATACGGCCACGGAACAGGCAGAGACGTGCCGATGGAGGTTTGCCCACTTGGACATTGCAGATGAACAACCGAAGCCGCTGCAAAAAGCTCACTGCCAACATTCTATATTTCACCCGCACCTCAATGGCTAGATGCTCCAGTAGGTACTATGCTGTACGCTGCCGAGGTCACTGTCAAGCACGGTAGCTGCAGACAGTAAAAACGCCAGTATACCGTCAGATAAAGCAGATTTTCCAACATTTGACAGCCTTACATGGCCTGTATATGCGGAGCAGGTGATGTAAATCTGCTGTTGCTGCAATTAGTCCCATGGACGTATGTTTGACGCAGGCCTTCATAGAACAGAATACGACTATACAGCACAACGTCTGGAGTAACCCTTCGGCCTGCTGCATGCGTATCATGCACTTGAGAAGTCTGGGCCACTAGCATGTGCAGATGCCGGCACTGGTGAATCACGTAATAAACAACAGTATGCTTTTGTTAAATCTGGGCGTAAACAGTAGGATCCCAGAGCAGGCTTCATGAACATCCCTGCTTGAACGCACCTAAGTAGTCTCTGCGGCCGCAATCTAGCCACTACTCTTTGTTTTTGCTTATTAGCTTCTTGCAACCACCGATAGGCTAGTTCGTCGCGACGATTATCTGCTGTCGCTGCGGTCTGTCTTGGTACTTTGACGCGGGACGAAAGTTGTACAAAATGCTCATCAAACATCCGGGACTATTTGTCACAGCCAACACGGCACCCCACCGTAGGCACGAGTTTGGCGAACCTTGAGACCGCAGGGCTGAGAGAGGCGTTTGGCACATAGTTTGCACACAGGGCCCACCAGCAAACGTATTAGCAGACTAAGCCGCGCATTCTACATTACATGCTCCTATGCTCAGCGGCAGAACAACGACAATGCCTAGGTAGGGGCACAAACACTGCTTGGCAACGTGTGAAAGACTTTGCTGGGTGTGCAGTCATACAAACGGCGCATGAGGCACTTGTGGTTGAGGGGCAGTTTCTGCAGCAGCCCTAAACAAGGCCCAACCCAGGGCCAAGGCGCAGCATGGTCTGCTCACCACATCTGCATGGCTGTGAACAATGGCTCTATCTCTTGTACATCTGCACACTGCATGTGCTGTTACCTCCACCCCTCTCTCTATACATATGCGTGCTCAGGGCTCGACCAAGCTAATTTCTCAGCAAATCCACACCCAAAATGGCTAGGAGCTGCAGCACACAAGCCCACCTTCCGGACCTCTTCCTCTTGATCAGCTGATGGTCAACTCACCACTCTGGAGCCGCTATCTGCATTCAGCAATCAGTTGGGGGTCATGAATAGACTCTGGTGCCGATCAGTACGTTTTTGCGCTCTACACTAAAGCTGGCCATGCTGCCCAGCTCACGGTACAGAGTGAAAGAGATAGAGCCATGCAACATTGGATGAGCTGGTAAATGAACTGACAAGCAAGTGGGCCGCCATGCAGGGAGGACGCTGCCATGCTGCTGCTGCTGATCATCGGAGTCCTGAGCCTGAGAGTCCTCTAGAGGATCAAGATCTTGCATAAACCATTACCTGGGTTCTCCCAAGCGCTGCTTGTTGCCATCTCCTCCATGGCCACTGGCAGCACCTTGTCCATCCTTGGCCTCGCCGTTGGAGGATTACACAGTCTATCTCTTGTACAGTGTGTGTTGCAAGGCTGCTGCCACAAGGCCGATGCCGCTAGAAGCGAACTACAGCAGCGTATCCCCAGCTGCAATCACAAGTTTATAGCATGAGCATGCTCATGAGCATCATCATCTTGGGGTGGCGCCCCCCTCGCATGTCAGCTCATTAATGTCGCACGGCCTAAATCTCTTTTCCTATAGGGTGATTGATGCTGAAACCGGCAGTGAAGTATAATCCTCCTGCACCTGGGGTATGCAGAAGGTTGCTGTGATGCCCATTTATTCGATGATGGCATCGTCCTGTTTGTATTATGACATATGTCACGTCATGTTATGTAAGAGCCTTAGCTTATGCAACTTATGTACATATCACGAGGCAGGCACAAGCATCCCAGCAGGGTGGCGCCCCCAACGCATGGCCAACGCCTTTGCCGTAGCATTTTAACTTGCTGCCATGCTAGATTTCTTCTATATACCCATTTCACAACTTACTAGAGCCTTTTTCTTTTCAAGCAGTGCTGTACAGCCTGTGTGGAGGCTCTGCAATGTCAGCAAGCTGTGGTCCTTACCCTGAATCTTAAGAGGCCTTGACTGCAGTATCCAGTACTGAGGTTCAATTCAACCTCAGTTTGGATTAGCCAGCTCATCAGATGCTAGTAGGTTTATGCTTGCACTGGGTTGATCCTGTATATACATCCTTGGCCTGTCAGTGACATCATGGCCTTGGCAAGTAGCACCGGAAAAATCTAGATGGTTTGTTGAACCAATTCAATGGTTCACACAAACCCGGTTTACTGAGTCCAGTGAGAATACTGATTCGGTCAACCGGGCATTAATGAACCGCCGTGGCGGTTACGTCAACCGGGCAGTGCGGGTTGATGCAAACCGGCAGCAGAACTGATTGCTACAAACCTCTTTCCTGCAAACTATCTTCTGGGTTTTCTACAAACGGGCCTGACTGGTTTGTCAAACCGACAAGCTTAAGTGGTCGATTGCGGCAAACCGGTTGTATTGCGGTGAATCCCCTTTCCGACCTCAGGCGGTTTGACAAATCGCAAAGGGCTTTCTGTCAACTGTCTGCTGCTTCACATATACCTCTTGTTAAGTTACTTGTATGGATCTGTGTCTAAGGCCATCCAGTTGCCATACATTGTAACATATATAGCATCTGTATGACCGTCCAGAGCCATTGGCATGACAATAACCTGTCTAACTATCACCAATGCCAATGGTTGATCAGCACCTCACACAACCCGTAATGCCGCATGCATCTGGCTGAGCAGCGGCTGAGCATTGTACAAGCCAAAGCGGCAGCTGCCTGCAAGCAGCAGGTTCAGATGGTATGGCAAATGCACTGACTCGCACATTGTGGTGAGCTGATTTATTTGATCTCTGACCCCAACACCTGAGGAGATTCGGGTCAATTGCTACGCCATCGTGAGATGAGCGCAGACCCCTTGAGCTGCCGCAATTCATCGCCAGTGCCGGGCACTGCAGGCTGTCAACTAGTACCCTGTTGCTGTCACAGTGCGGCACTGTGCAGCCTTAGGCCTGGAAGGTCACCTCAACGCCAGGATGATCATGCCATCATGCTGACATTGTCAGAATCAAGACAGAATTTGAGGCTTTGTGACAAAGTGAATCTATGGCAACAAGAAGTGCATGCTAAGAATAGTATTCATGGATTCCTGTTCGCTTGACAGACTTGAATACCTGAGCAACAGAAGCCCATACATCAACAAAGCTAGTGATTGGCAGTGCCTCCTAGTACCACTGTGTTTCCATGGCACCCTGAGTGCGAGTGAGTCACTGAGTATCGGCATGGCACCGCCTGTACTGCTGCTGATGCGCCACAGTGCTGCTGATGCGCCACAGCAGCACTACTGTTGCGTGGGCTGTTGTTGTTGAAGGAACCTCGCAAGACAATTGGAGCTTTGTCAAATACGATGACATGCACTGCATAGGGTCCAATCTACAAACGTGCTCCTCAGGCAAGCAGGTGCATTGTTCAGGGCTTTGTAGGAAGTTGCAGGTTATGTCTGAGAAGTTGCAGGGTCAACCTGACTTTGTCAGGTGTGCAGGACAGCTGCCATAAAGTGCCACTTCCTCAAAGGGGTCAGTACGAACCGGCACCAAGCACTGTATGCCACCTTCACTGCCGGATATTTATCAGTAGTCAGTGGTTGAGTGCATACCAGCACCGCCACTCCGTTTGCAATCGCTCATCACGTTGACCAGCTTTCTGATGTCCGGCGTCCGTGAAGGGCAAAATGGCACCATTCTTGGTCATTAAGCACGTGTGGTAAGAATGAGAGGGAGCCAGATATGGGCTCTGCCACGTCGTCAGAGGCTGGCGTCGCCACGTGCGTGCTGCAGTAGCTGTGTAACAAGCTGCAGGACACAGCGGCCAGCAGCAGCCAGTGCCGGCGGCAAGCAGCTTGCTGGATCCAGAGGTAACCAGGATAGCAGTTTGTGGTCGACAGTCTCCTGGTTGGTGGATCATCTGGACTCCCTGGGCGCTGGATACATGTTCACTGGGGCAACAGCAGCATGGCTGCAAGGTGCCCAGGTTCAACATGAGCACCTGAGGCCCTTGCAAGTCAGTCTTCAATGGGACTTCATGATGGACCTACACGGGGTGCTTTCACACCCTGTCCTGCCTCGAGAGTCCTCCACAGCAGGCAACTCACACAGCAAGCAGCATGCAGAGCATGCTCTGGTACAAAACCGCACCTCAAAAATGCTTCGAAGCCAAGGGGGCAGGCTATCATTCACTGCATCAGTGATTGAGAACACGGTGTTAGTGAGTTGCGAGCTGAACAGAGTCTTGCACATGAGTCCAGACAGAGTGCCAGTGACATGGTGGGGGAAGAAGATCTGGTGCGAGTCCCTGCTGTCAGTACGGGACAGCACCAGCAAAACAGATCCGACCCTCTCAGAGCTGGTGGTTGAGCGCTTGCAGGAGCTTCAATTTCAGCTGACTTCAGCAAATGCGATGGTAAGTTTTTGTGGCTCTTGCACATGCATGTAAAAGAAATTTAGCCATGCAGCAAGTTGAAATGCTATGGCAGATGCGCTGACATGTGTTGCATGCTTTATTGCTGCTCCTGCAGTCCTATTGCATGGACCTGCCTCAGTCCGGCAGCCTGCAGGACTGGCAGCGGCTGTTCAGGACGCCGTCCTGTAGCAATTGCACAGCGTTGACAGGGACTGTGACTACTGGGTAGTCACAAGAAACAAAACAATGGATTGCCGCTATGATCCGGTCCGCTGCCTAGCTTAAAAGGGACACTGCTGCACAGGATACATGTCAAGCAGCAAACTAGTCAAATAACACATTTTCAAGGGAAATACGTGAGTAAAGTGGCACTCACTGCAAGCTTTGCTTACAGGCATGGAGTCAAGCTGAAACAGCTGAAGCCTGGGGCACCAAAGTGGGCAATCCTGAAGAGGCAGCTGCATGGTTGCAGGAGGACCCATTACTAAGGCTTGGGCCTTCAATACACAAGCACCTGCCCAACCTGTTGGGTACGTGACCTGCAGACAATAAGTACCCTGGCCATATATTCAATGTCAGCATCAGAATGACATGGCCATATATTCCAGGTCAGCCTCCGCTTGACAGGATAGATTTACCCTCCTGGACAGGGAGAACTGCAATTGGTGAGCCTGCATGATTCAGTGATTTATGTTCTGCTTTCTGCAGTTGTTTGCACCAGCCAGACAACAACTTCAACTTGTGTTGTACGATGTACAGGCACCAAGCTGATCAACCTTATGGGCTCAAACGGCACCAAAGCAGTGGCTGCAGCACTGCTGGGTGCAGAAGTGACCTGCGTGGATATATCACCATCCAATACACAGTATGGTCAGCAGTTAGCCCAAGCAGCAGGTGTCAATGTTGAGTTTGTGGCGGCTGATGTACTGGCAATGCCTGACAGAATCCTCACAGGTGTGAAACCCAGGTGCTTGAACAGCCCACACCCACCACAGGCACAAGCATTGTGGCTGTAAACACACTGCTAATTGCCTTGAAGGACAGTTCGTGTGACAAGTTGTTGTGGCTGGCAGTGCCCATATGAATGCTGTCAGCTCTTTCCCTGCATTGCATGACTGCAATTCAACCAATCAGGGTCACGCACTGCCTGATTTTTATCATTCTGCTGGCTCATGTAGAAACTGCTGTATGCACAACAGTTACCCACATTCATGAACACACCCATCATGTTTCTCACCTCAGCATCTAGACAGATCATATGACACTGCTATGCCAACAGCTTCAGGAAACACGGAGTTTGTTCAACTGATGGTGTGCCATTATTCTGCGCATGCAGGTGGCTATGATGTGGTGCTGTTGGAGATGGGCATACTGCATTATTTTATAGACCTGCAGCCTCTTATGCGAGTGATACATCAGCTGTTGGTCCCTGGTGGCATTATGCTGCTGCGTGAGTTCCATCCCATCTCCACCAAGCTGATCACTTCCAAAGTCAAGAAACACAAAGTCACTGGGGACTACTTCTCCCAGCAGCTTGTGTCTGCAGAGGTGGCTTACAGCAAGTATGCGGTAGCAGCAAGTGCTCAAGGATCCAGCAGTACAGCCATGACGGTACAGCTGCGGCATTGGGGTCTTGGGGAGGTGATCACTAGCGTAGCTGAAGCTGGGATGGTGCTCAGGAGGCTGGAAGAGGAGCCTGGGGTGAAAAGTGCAGATGCTGGCCTGCCAAAGATTTTTACACTGGTCGCCCTCAAACCCAGTCAATAGCGCCGCCACTGTGGCACTACGCTCACAGAACATGTCATGATGCACTGAGAGTCAGAGTCAGCTATGCAGCTAGTAGTAGTACTAGTACAGCAGCAATAGTATTCACGTTTTTAGCCCAGCCGCTGAGCGTATAGTATGCAGTTAACCTCTTGCTCCAGAGGGCTTCTGTGCCTTGAAGGCATCCCTGAGGGTGGTTTTAACCTGGTGTTCCAGTGCGGCTTAGGCACCAAGTCCTTTTCTCAGGGGCCTTGCGTCCCGAATGGGTAGTAGAAGGCTTCTACTTTTACCAATGCTCCAGAAATAACTGGTACTACCTCCGGGAGCAAGCAGCTGGCACTTCAGTGCACATGAAAACAGTTTTTAGTGTGAAGTGTACATGCTGTGTTGTGGTGGACCAGTTGCAAAAGTCGGAATCGTCGTCCCTGGAGAAAGGCACCACTGCCAGTACCACTGTCACTACCAGCCGGGTGCTTGCTTTGTGACACTGCCACCAGCTTGAAGCAGCAAGTGGCTTCTGCTGCACCGAGCTGGGTGACTACTATATGCACCAACACGTCAGCAGGTGGCGCAACGGTCGCATCGCATTGGGGTTACCTCAGCGGCTGCTCTGACAACCCAAAGGATGCAATAGCCGCTAGTCCAAGGGCCAAACCTAGCTACTCCGCAGCAGGGTCCAAGGGCCAAACCACAGCGTGTCCCTTGGTTTGAACTGTGCAGCAATTACCGTAGCTTTACGCAGTCAAAGACGTACAAGATCATGGCATTTAGCTGCATTGACTTGTCTACAGCTTGCTTTGAAGGGCTAACGGGCAGAACCGTGATTGCGTAGTCCCGTGCCCTCCATGTCGTGCAATGGGTAGTTTACTGATCTTGAGTTTTGTGTTGATAATGAGATGAGGCGTAGCATGTATGCTTGAACGGAGAAGTGAAATGCAGACTGCCCCTGGCCTGTTGCATCGTGTGAAGCTCTACAAGTTAAATGAAACAGGAGGTTGGGATGATAAGGGAACAGGCTTGGTCTCTATCGGGCCTATGGAGTTCGCAAACCACCAAAGCAACTCTGTCGGCCTCGTGGTTATCGGGGAGGAGTCACAGAAGATGTTAATGGTCCATAGAATACTTCACGAAGATATCTACAATCGACAGGGTACGCTGCAGGCGCCGTGCTGCTGGTGTACGTTGACATGCACGTGGGGTCCTGCTGATGACCTCAGTGTCCTTGCTTCTATGCTCTCCAAGACCCCTACATGTTCTGTCCTCGCAGATGAAACAATTATTACTTGGACGGATCCGGATATTGGCACTGATGTCGCGCTGAGCTTTCAGGAGGGGCATGGCTGTAGTGCTATATGGTGTGTGATGTGCAGATGCAGCTGCTCCATTGGCCCTACACATGCTGACACTTGTTATTGGCTTGACAGGCAGCACATAGTCCGAGTGCAGCAGGATGCAGACCCCAAAGATCCTGGTGAGTGAGGATCCACACTGAGTTGAGTTGGCAGGAACTGACAGGAGCGCAATGTTGTTGTGCACAGCAGGCTCAGTCCTCATTCCAGCTATATCGAACATCCTGCATCATTCTATGTTGGGTCACTAGTTGCTTCAATGCCAGACATGTGCAGCCTTCTTGCACTGGTGTGGCCTCTGTTGTGCAGGTCATCGCAGACGAGTAATTGATGAGTTTGACGGACCTGTAGGCCACCTTGATGGTGCGTGTACTATTGGTGCCGGCGTTTGCAGCTAACACACTACAGTACAGCAGCTACTACCTTCAGCAACCGCCTGCTGCAGCAACTGAGGTGGTGCAGTCGGCCAGGTTACGTAACTTCACGCGATGTCAGCCGCATTCAAGCACAGGGCAGCATAGTGCAACAGTGATCATCCTTGTTCATGTAGCTGTGGCTCACATACGGGTACATTATGGGCATATATCACCCAGGTTCAGCCTCCAGCGTGTACATGCAGACCACAGCGAGTGCTCGTTGTTGCAGGTGACTACCTGCACCATGATGTTGGGGACATGGCTGGTGCGGGACATGTGGAGCTACCAGCTGCTGAGATCAGCAACCTGGAAGACTTATCAAAGGTTGGCATGGGTCCTTCACTCCTTTTCAGCACTGACAGTAGCAGTGCTGTACCAGCAATCAACAACAGTGGCTGTTAGCAGGTGGTCTTCATGGTAGCCCACAGACGTGATGTACGTGCTCGCAGAGGTGCACATTACAGGATGGTTGTCATGTATTACCAAACCTGTCATATACATTTGTGCAGGTGCTGGCTCATGTACCTCCTATACAGCGAGAGCGGGTAGCACAGATGTTGATGAGCCCAGGCTACTTGCGTAAACTGCTTGATATATTCAGGGTGAGCAACTGCAATTGCCAGGAGCAGCAGATCCAGGCTCACAAGCAGCTGGTCTTTTGCAGCTCCTCTACTGCAGCTCCTCTTCTGCAGCTTCTTAAAGAGTTCATAGTGATAGGACTGGTGCAGAGCAGTTGCTGAAGTCGTGAACTGCAGCAGTGCGTATTCTGCATGACCTTGCAACGCAATAGCAGCTGGTGGCATACACCATGCTTGTGATGAGCAGCATTGCAGCATCTTTAAGTCATAGCACAATGGGCGGCCGATCATACTGCGGCGTGTTATGCTTGCCTGCCCATCTTGATTGCGATTGTGCAGCAATGTGAGGACCTGGAGGATACTGTGAGCCTTCACCATATGTTTCGCCTCATGCGCAGCATGATCATGCTGAATGACACCCAGGTGAGGTGCAGGCACACCTGCCCCTCACTGCATCACTGCGTGGCGGTGCAGCCGGACAGCTCTCACGACTTCTTCTGTGTTCACCAGCACCAGCTGCTTGGCCCAGGCCCTGGCAGACTGTTTCATATGCTGGTGTGCGTTGGTGGTGCTGTTCCCCTGCCACTGCGACTGCTGCTTTGTTCAGCGCTGGTAGCAAAGCTGTTGCAGGTGCTGACAACCTATCATAGTTTTCTGCCTATCTCTCATGCTCGTGCATCTGTCCTGCAGTTGCTGGATGAGCTTCTGAAGGAAGAGCATGTCATGGATGTGATAGGCTGCCTTGAGTATGACCCAGACTTGCAGATAGCACAGCAGCATAGAAACTTCCTGCAAACAGCAGTGGTGTTCAAGGAAGTAGTGCCCATCAGAAGCCAGGTGCGTTTTGGTGCCTGTTGCAGCTTTTCATAAGCTCAACACGTCAATAAGTGTCTTCACTTCTCGTAACATGCACCTGTTTTTTGCTGGATGACTCATGCAACAAACATGCCATGGTCATGCAAATCAACAAGCTGATGTTGTTCCCGCCAGTTACCCGCCACTTGATCAGCGTGAATAGTGTGCTCGTCCTGATCCACGCATGGTGGTGTATTCACAGTTGCCACAATGCCTTTTGCAGGAAGTGCTCCAGAAGATTCATCAAACGTACAGGATACAGTATCTCAAGGATGTGATCTTGCCACGGAGCTTAGATGATGCAACGTATGCCACACTGTCCAGCTTGATGCTGTTCAACAATGTAGATGTGGTGCTGGGGCTGTACCAGGATGCCAATTTCCTGCCTGAGGTGAGTGAAGGGGTACATGCCGTTGAATGATAGTCGGAGCAGTCTGCACAGCTCCTATCTCTGACTGCTGCTCAGCTGCGACCCAGCTCGTCCATGTCTCCACCAGCAACTGACCTTGTGTTGTTTGTCATGTTGCAGTTGTTTCGGGCGTTGAAGGCCAGGAAGCCAGGAGACACTGATTGGGATGACCTTGTAGCCTTTCTACAAGAGTTCTGCAGCCTGGCCAAGCACCTGCAGCTGCAGCAGCGGCAGAATTGCTGGCAAAAAATGACACAGCTGGGCATGTTTGAGGTGTGTGGCTGCTGCAGTCCCATACTTTATTGTCATCCTAGACATGTGACCAGAGAGAAGGTGTTCTTGTGAGTTGCTTTTGTCTTTCGCTTCTAACACCACCTTGAAGCAGTGTGGGAGGCTATGTTGCATGGCTTTTACCTCAGACATTGTCTGATGGTCTTCTGCACATCTGCTGTATTGCAGGTCATCACCCGCATTCTGCAAAGCAGCTCAGCCACGGTGAAGTTGCGAGCCACAGATATTCTGCTATCAGCGTTGGCACATGACCCTGTACCGCTTCGCAGCTTCCTGGCCAGTCAGCCAAAGCATGAGCTGCTAGACTCGCTGGTGTCGGAGTTCATCAGCAGTGAGAAGAGTGGACTGCCGGAGCAGATAGCTGAGCTTTTGAAGTTACTTGTGGATCCAGGTGAGTAGAGGGGCTCGCCTGGGCACCAGCAGGACAGCAGCGAGTGGTGTTGACTCTGTGCCTGCAGGCATGGCTGCTTGCTTGCAACATCTTCAGTTCGTGGTGGAAATCAGCCAGCTGCTTGGTGTATTGCAGTAGCTAAGACAGCGGCCATGGCAGTGGACTATGCAGCTGGGAGTCAGCGGCATGGGTCTCGCTTCTCCATGAGTCAGGCATCCTGGAGTCTCTCGCTGTTTTTGGGCGACTCATCTCCCGGGAGTCCTCACAAAGGTTGCTGACGTGTGTCCTGTAGAGACCATGGAGGGCTCGCTGGACAAGAATGACTTCATGGATGTGTTCTACAACCAGTTCATGGACAAGCTCATAGCACCTGTCAGTGGAGACACAGTGGACACAGCAAGCAGCGGCAAGGGCAAAGCAGCGCCAGCAGCAGCAGCAGCAGCCAGTGGCAGTGGCAACAACAACAGCAGCAGCAGTAGCCCTCCAACAGCTGACGCAGCTGCAGACAGTTGCAAGGGCAGCAGTAGCAGTGTGCCTGCAAGCACAGTCGGTCTTATTGTTGACCTATTGTGCTTCTGCGTTCAGCACCATGCCTTCTGGGCCAAGTATCATGTGCTCAGGTAAGACACAGCATCTCTGAGACAGTCATCTGTCATCCTTCACAAGGCCTGGAGCCCTCTTGCAGGCACATGCAGAGGGCTCCAATCCTGTTGTGGACCCTTACCTCAGTTACCTGCCTGTTGCATCTGCAACAAATGCCTGCACCATGATGGCACTTGAACAAAGTCTTAGGCGGCACCGGTCCTGACTAGGGCTCCTCAGCTATATCAAGACTGCTCTGAGCTATAACAATACTGCCCTGCAACAGGACGCTATCATGTGGTTGGTGCTGCGAGTCACAACTGCTTGTCACATATGCCATTACATACTGTTGTTCACAGAGGAGTCAACCGTAATGACATCTGGTTAGCAGCATGACCTTTTTAGTGGCCTTCATGTTGCATAGCAGCAGCTTGTTGGCTCTTACTGTGGATGGTCTTCTCCTCACTTTTGCATCATTGCCACTTGCAGGAAAAATGTCGTTGAAAAGGTGTTGCGCTTGCTCAAACGCAAGGAGCGGTGGCTTGTAGTTGCTGGCGTCCGCTTCCTGCGCACTTGCATTGGCACGAAGGACGACTTTTACATGCGGCACTTGACCAAGAACAACCTGTTGGACCCGGTGATGCATGTGTTCTTTGAGAACGGGGAGAGGTACAACCTGCTGAACAGTGTGGTGCTGGAGCTGGTGGACTTCATCAGGAGGGAAAACATCAAGGTGCGCAGGGGTGCCTGGGGAGGCTGGTGGTGTGGTAGCAGTGGAGCTGGACAGAGCATTTAGCCATTTGACATGTGGCACACTGAGGTGCTTCGTATTGGCTGATCTGAAGTCACATGGTAACATGTGTGGGTGTGGGGCAACGCTGTCGGCTTAGTCGCTGTGTTTTGTTGGGTGTTCGTGGATGTCTGTGGCAGGGGTGCTGTTGGCTGCAGAGGACAACATGGGGCAGTTCAGCTGCAGTGCAAGAGCATTGCTAGTCATTTGCTGTGCACAGCAACTTATGCAATATCATTGTGCCTGCTGAAACAACAAAGTGCTGATCAGTCCAGCAAGCAACATTCAGCAGCTGCCATCCATTGCGCTGCATCCTCCAAGTTGTGTGCTCTGCCTGATGCCTGCTTGCAGTCGCTCATTGAGTATCTGGTAGAAAAATTTGGCAACCGATTTGATGAGGTGACCTATGTAGACACATTCAAGCAGTTGACAATCAAGTGGGAGCAGTCCAAAGAGGCAGCTGCAGCAGCAGCTGGCAGTGATGCTGCAGCGGCAGCAGAAGCAGCAACAACGGCAGGCGGCAGGCTGTACAGCAGCAGGAGGCGTTTGCGGCGTGACGACCGGGACATGGATAAGGACGAAGAGGATTACTTTTCAGAAGACAGCGTTGAGGATGATGGGCCTGCTGCAGAAGCAGACCATGTAGCTGCTGCTGCTGCTGTTGCTGGGGTGTCAATCAGGGGGTCGTTTAAGCCATCTGGGGGAAGTGCAGCAGCGGCAAGCACTGGGGGAGGGATGGACAAGGGCAGAGTAACCAACAGGCCACAGCAGGCAGCAGGGGCACTGCCTCAGCCAGCTGGTGGGCCGCTTGGGCTCATGCTGGTGCCTTACGGCGATGATGATGATGAAGATGATCAGCAGCAGCAGCCACCAGCCGCTGCCAAGCAGCAGCTTCAGCAGGGCCCTGGTGATAGCAGCAGTAGCCCTCAGCGACAGCAGCTGCAGCAGAAACTGCAACTGCAGAGGCAACTGGCGCGACAGCAGCTGCAGCAGCAATTAGACTTGAAGGTGTTGGAGACCAGAATGGGCAATGGCACCTTAAGTGCTTCAGGAGGCAGGCAGCAGCAAATAGGCAATAGACCTGGGGAGGCTGGGCAGCAGCAGGGACAGCAGCAGCCAGATGACAGCAGAGCAACAGCGGGCAGCCAGGGCAGCAGCGAGAAGCATCCGCAGGCTGCTGCAGCAGCTCATGCAGTGCTGGCAGCAACAGCAGCCGATGCTGCTGGTGTTGACATGTCCCCGATTGCGCCTGCTGTTTCTGCTGCTGGTGCAGATGCCGCTGGGACTCCTGGCAAGAGAGGTTCCAATGGCGGCGATGCTGGCAGCTCACCAGCCAACAAGAGCAGCAAAAGGTTAAAAACAGCAGCAGGTGCCAAGTCACCGCAGCAGCCATCAGATCAGGCTGCTGGGATGGACATAGTGGCATGACACAGCAGCACAGTGTTTTTTGCAGTGTCGACTGTTGCTGTAGCTAAAACTACAGCTTGCGGGCTGTAGGGCTGATCTGCTGGTGCAAGCAGGCCATCAGCAGGGTATTGACTGTGTGCATGTGGCACCAGTGTGCCGCGGGTGATGCCAGCCATCTGCCAGCGGTCAGCTCTGTATTTCCCTTCTCAACAAGGGTGGTGCCTGGGCACTCCGGCACCTGGATATCTGTTTCTGGGGGTGACTTATCTGAGCCATGGAGCCAAGGTGCTGCCTCTGGTTTTCAAGCAAGCCCTGGTTGTCACTCAGCAATTTGTGTACAGCTGACAGACGTACAGCATGGGTAGGCAGCATGTTACTGCATCTTTGCATCAATGACAGACCGCCAATGTGGCTGACAAAGAAGGTGTCTGGGAGCCAGGGTTTTGTTGAATGGTGTTACAGGCTTGCCTCCAAGTATGGTGCTATATTTTGAATGTTCAACACAGTAAGACAATGCACATGCATATTTATCATAAGGCTGGACAGGCGAGTTGGCAGGCCTGGTATGTTGCATATCCTGCATGGTATTGTTTGTTGGTCACCAGGTGCACCACCACTCTGCCCTGGTCAGGCTGTCAAGCACGTGCGGCACGTCCACTGCTGTCAGCAGACAAAGAGTCTTTGTTATTGCAAGTATGTCAACATTGGTGATACAAGACCAACTGTCGTCTGGAACTCGGCTGCAGAGGCTCAACACCAACTGGTTGTGCTGATCAGGGTCACACAAGATGAGACAGAGAGTGCGTTCATGAATGGTGATCACCGGCATGAGATGTCATCCGGCCGGATAGAATCAATACTTTGAAATATCCTGGTGTACCAGTGTGGCTGAGTACTTTTCCAGAGGGCCTTGCAGCCGAATGTTCCTTTTTTATTGAGTCACGGCGCCCGCATCAGGCTGAGGAACAAGCTGCCACTGGCGTTGATCGACGATCATTGTGTCGGCGATACTAAGCCCGGCTAGCACCATTGCACATGTCCCTTCGTCAACGGGACAGGTCAAGAGAAACCGTTAACGATCGCGATGATCCAATTGGGCAGGCGGCTACCATCAGCGTCAAGTGGCATAATCTGCATGACCCAATAACTTATTTGTACTGCGCTGTACTACAGCATCAACTAGTTGCATCTCAACGGATGCTAGGGCTGGTTTTGAGGTACCAGCCCTCAAAATCTTTAAAAATCTTCAAAAAGGGTACTGTTTAGTAAAGAAGAAGAAGAAGAAGAATTACCCTTGGGAATATGTACTATGTACTATTTGGTAAATACGGGTAGACGCAGCACACCCATAGCTGTAGGTACGTTTGTTCAACACAACAAACTGACTAACCAGTAATATTTCTTGCAAAGTTTTGCTGTAGTCTGACAAAGAATTATTCTTGTAGTCTATCATGGTAAGTACACCAGTGGATATATGCTAGCCACCCGCGTTACTGGCGTGGAGTCCTTGCTTGCAGTGCTAGTAGACAGTCTTCACCCTTCTTCTCCCTGTTATCCTTAGTCCCTGGCCCGGCCAGATAGGGCCTATCCACAAGATATAGAAGATGTAGAGCTGTGCAACAATGGATGAGCTGGTAAATGAACTGACATGCAGTATGTAGAAGAAAATGAGCCATGCAGCAGATTGAAATGCTATGGCATGTATGTGAACTTCAAGCGACTCGACCGTCAAGCGTAGGCAGCAATGCAATAGCATTTCAACTTGCTGCATGGTTATATTCCTTTTACTGGGTGCCCAACCTACCTTGCGGCCTGTTGACCCTCCCAGAGGCTATGCTGTATAACTTGCCATTTGACTCAACAGCCACACCAGTTGATTAAAGCGGTAAACACCGACAGACCCTGCTCACCAGACCCTCAAGCTGTACACGGTGTGAAAGAAATTTAAAACGGTGTGTCTGACTGGTGGTGATCAAGTTCTTGCAGAAATTGCCAATCTGTGGCGGCCACAACATATGCCTTGGCATGCAGCAACTGCGGCTGCTGCCAGTATGGCCCAGTGGACACACTTTCAGCTACCAATGTTGCAGGAGAACCTGCAGCTTCATTTAAAAAAAGCCTAAAAAGGAAACATGACACCGGATATCGCTCTGAGGAGTGCTTAATAGCTTTTATACTCCGCCTACCTAGCGTCATGTGAACCGACAGATTAGCAGCGACTACTCATGCATGAGTGTTGAGTAACCCTAGGGGTGACTAACCCCAATCGCTAATCCTAGACGCATCAAGAGGAAGGTAGTTCTCATGAACTGTATTACAATCGATAATATTATACGTGTGGTTACGGATTGTCCCGACCTCCCCCCCTCTCACCCCCTCACACCCCCGCTCCCCGGCGCCCCCCCCGCCCCTCCCCTCCGCCAGCCAGGCGCGCACGAGCGCTATCAACTCGCCCC